>MU227002.1:0-36295 GCA_018584345.1 Thuja plicata
TACTTGCTAAATGCATATGCTTTTCATTTTTCTGTATCCATCCTATGTCAATGCATGACTTAGCATGAATTGACAGCTATCATAAGGATCATAATACTTTCAGATGTGAAAGTATCTGCCAAAACTGTTAAATATCTTCAGCCATAGCAGCTAATTGTGTTTTTCACCATTTTCAAAAGCCAATGAAATAGAAAAAAAATGACAATACAGTAAAGTTTTGAGATTTTTCATACGTAAACCTTTGAATAGCCTATTTAGATTCAACTGTGTTTTTCCTTAATTATTTCCAATATGTTAATATCCTAGAATGAACACAAGGGGTCAATTAAAAACAGTGTCAATAAAGTTCAAGATTAAATCTAGAAAACCTATGGCCATCTCACTCCTTGAATCTCACTTGTGTAAACAACTTAAAGATTATCAGTGTTAATAAGTGATATGGATATATTGACCCATACTAAAGGGAAAGGACTTGGCCTACCTAATTTACCTTACCCAAGAGCACTCAACCGTTGGAAACTAAATAAAGTTTTTTCCTTGACCAGCAACACGTAGGATGTCACTACAAAATGAGGCAACCAAATTTGCACTCAAACTACTAGAGGATAAACTAGGATGAAAAAAACATGATATATAAAGTAGACCTAACTGGCTTTGATGATCTCATCATTGTCTTGATTACCAATTTGCTGTATTTTCAGATATAAACAAGACAATTTTCAAATCACACTAAGAAACTTGGCATTCAAGGATGCAAGCTATATATCCCTGTACCCATATTTCCTAGTGACTATATTTAAATTTTATTTAGCCATAACTTTATTCAATTACTCTTGTATCCTAATCAAAATGATGTTGAAATCCTTATATCTGTATCCCAAGTCTCCTAATGAGTGCTATTGTCTCTTAAATGATCATGTGTTAATATATTATATAAGACTAATTGTGATGTTACATTTGACTAGGCCAACTAATGCTACTTCACCTCAAAATTTTCTTATTAATAATCTATATATAGAATAAGAGGACTTCGTTCATTCCATCATTCAAGTAATTTTTTTTACCTTTTCACCAATGAATTATTCAAGGGTTAGACAAAGGATTAGAGGACTGACCATACTAGAAATTTTCATTGGTCATCAGAGTTCTATTGCTATTTCAGCATTTAAAGTGCTTTTAGAGATCAAAAAGAGTGAGCTATGTAGAGGTTCTTCTATTCCTTTCTCTTATTTTTATTGAAATGCAAGAGAGATGGGGCTATTGATGGCCATAGTCCTATCCTTTAAACTTTTAAAGGGATCCCACTCTAGGTCATTGTGATGGTGGAAGGATAGACCAGTTATTTTATCTAAATCTATGTAAAGTTTTGTTATATATGGTTCAAAGTCAGGAACATGGAAGTATGAAGAATTACATTTGGGCTCTAGATCATTGTGATGGTGGAAGTGGGTAGAGGGCATTATGATGGTAGAAGGATAGACCAGTTCCATTGAAATCCATGATAAAGTTTTGTTACATATGGTTCAAAAATCAGGAAGTAAAAAAGTGTTGGGTGGATAAAACTCAGAAAACTTGACAAAACAAAAGATCAAGGATTTGGGTTTGTTATTGAATGCCTTGTGAGATGGAAATGTGCCTTGAAATGCGTTTGGATGCCTTAAAATGTTAAACGTTGGTGGGTTATCTCTGATTTTTGCATGTCAAAAATTAGGGACAACACAAAGATGAAGAATTCCATTTGAGCTCTAGGTCATTGTGATGGTGGAAGTGGGATGGACTAGTTGTTCCATTTAAATGTATGATAATGTTTTGTTATATATGGTTCAAATTCAGGAATTAACAACGGCGAAGCATTCCATTTGGGCATGCTTTTTCTATGGTAGGGTGGATTGGAAGAAAATGAGATTAAAAACAATGATAGCCTATAAAAATAAGCTTACTCTAACCCACTGTGATAGCAGTAGCACAAGTGAAGATGGATAAAAGACTTTACCAGAAATGACAGATTCCACTGCTCTGCTAGCAAAATGGTGATAAAATGGTGGTAGCTTAAGTGAAGTTGAATTCCATTGTAGGGGTCACCAATGTTGACCCTCATTTTTGGCCCCTCGTAAATGGTGTCAAATTAAAAAAATCATTCAAGTCATATGGTGATAAAATTCAGACTTTTGTTACTGTAAAATTCATTTAAATAGCTTATCCAAACATTTTGAAAAATCACCACCTTTACATCTATATCAGTGATAACAAGCACAAACATGAATGTGGAGTCACAAATATAACCTAGAAAGTTATTAGGGTGTCCTTAAGTTCTAGGCTGGGTTATATGTGCCCACTTTATTATTGTATAATTTACCAAATGACATAGTCTCATAGGGTCTTACAAGAATCCATGTTGTCATTTCAACTTTGACTCTAGTGACTATTTTTTAGGGATGACATTTCATTTGTATGCCAAGCTTTGTAGTAGAGACAATGAAAGGGTGACTATCTTTTATCATAAATTTGAGTCATGCCAATTAGAGTGGTGTTATGCAGTTGTCCACTGTACATTTCTTCTATTTTTTCTTAATGTCCTTTCTGTTGTCAATTAGTACTACAGGTTTGATGCGGACAACTGTATGGCACTAAAACTTTTCCATGTGACAAAGACAATCATTCATATGGATATGACCATCAAGGGGTTGCAGAAACCCTAAAGAGATCAATGAAAATGTGAGCATAAACATTTCTATCTTCAAGTGGTATTGTCAAAAAGTAACTAAGTCTGTATTCTTTATTATCTAGGCATCTTCTAGACAAATGAACAGTTTGACATGACTTTAGTCAATGGTTCTGTAATGTCCCTAATTATTCTCCTTATATTTACCTGCAAAACCGACGTTAGTACCGAATATTTTTTTAATACTTATATGACACTTACTCTATTCTAAGTTAGTAAGGGGGGGTTTGACCCTAGGATTGCCTCTAGTTCGGACTTCACAGAATTCACAATTCTCGGCTTGAGGGATATAAGATCCACTCTAAGCAATCGGGCTATCGGTTGTCTTTCCATAAAGCACTATTCCTAGGTTCTCTTGGATATGGACACCGTTATCCAAGCCTACGCATATGCATATGACTGGCTATCAGTATATATACTACCTATATGAGATTATAATAATCTCGAGACTAGGGAAACTATAATAATTTCCTTTAACCCCCTCAAGATAGGAATCCATCTCTAATGAATATAGAATTCATTTTATATGGTATTCAAACCTGCCTTTTTGGGCATATACCCTGAGACTAGGGAAACCATGACAATCTCCTCTAGCCCCCCTTTTCAGATAGGAATCCATCTCTAATGAATATAGAATTCATTTTATATAGTATCCAAATTTGCCTTTTTGGGCACATACCCTAAGACTAGGGAAACCATGACAATCTCTTCTAACCCCCCTACAGATATCGGAATCCCATTTCTAATGATTACAATATTCATTCTCTATGGTATCCAATAACATTATTTCCGAGATCCCATCTCTAATGAATTTAACATTCATTCTATATGGTATCCGCAATCATTATTTAGAGCACATCAAATTATTCCATTTTTTATTATAAAAATAATATTAAGTTAAATCTAAATAGAACACTTAATTTTGTGCAATAGATGTAAAGAATAATTTAATGACAAATTACATATATCTCATGAATCTTTACATTGCATATTTTATATATAATTGAATGAATCTATATATATATTACTAATTATTCATGACAAATTATATATACATCAATCTCATACCAATTGGTCGATTGCTGATTCTTAACTCTCGTTGTTTATCCCCTTATCGCTGTTTGTATGACTTTATGTCTCTGTTGGTTCATATGATGTATCTTTATCACACACAACCCTCCCCCTCTTATGACCTTTGTTTCAATCACTATTTATATCTTTACGTAAGGAGTCATCCCCTTTGAATATTAAGAAGACATAACTTATTATTGCAACCCTTCACTTAAATTAATATTCTATTCTCTAAATCGCACTTTATGAGGATGTCTAAAAACAAATCACACCTTTTATAATCATGCTTTGATCGCCGACTTGTCTTAATAACTGTGCTTGTATGAATCGCATCAATAGTGTCTTCTAATAATTTATTCAACTCTCAAACTATTAGTTAAATTGCACCTCTTAAACAGCATAATAATTTATTCTTTCTATTTAGACATAATTGCTGTCACCATGTTATATTCCAGCGCTGTTCCTTCTATAATATTATCGCTGTCATGTTTTAGTTTTTCGTAATATAATTGGTGACCTGTCATTTAAATATGTAATGTCCCTATTAATATTAGATGAGACTAGTTATGTATATTGACTAGTAATAAGTTATGTATATTGACTAGTAATATTATTGTTTGATTATATGTTGATTTATATTATTAATATTAGTTATGGATTAATATTAATACTTAATTATTTATTGCTTAATATTGATCAATGAATTATAATGATTAATTATTAATTGATTGACCATATGTAGATTAATATTATTAATATTGTATGGTTGATTATATATTAATTAATATTGATTAACAATATTGATCAATATATTGGTTAACAATATATTATTAATTAATTATATTAATCAATAATATTGTATTGATTAATAATAACATTACATATTATTAATGTGGTTAAGTAAAGATTTTAACCATACATGAATAGTATATTAGTGTTATCGATTATGGCTTGTGATGATTTGTGATGGTTTCTTATTTCTTTTAATAACAAGTTTAAATCTTTAATTAAAGCTTATTTAATCTTATATCATCTTTGTTATTATAATATTTTAATATTATTATGTACTAAATCCTTATTTGAAAAGGGGACATCAAAGGTTCACTAGTTATGAACTTGAGATAGATGAATCTAAACCTCCTGGATAGTAGATTATTGTCAACCAGGATGTTTGTTTTGTTCTGACTCAAAGGGTTCAGATTACTGATTAGTTTGGAGGCAAAGTTTGAAAGAATGCATGAAAGTGTTATGACTACATCATTGCAAATTTTGGTGCGCATTTTCATTCACACTGCCTTTCCATCTTAAATTTGATTAGCACTTTTTTCTTCTATATTCCCATCCTTCAAACTTTAATTATTTTTCAAATCTCTTATTTTTCACTGTCTATATTTACTAGACCATTTTCCCTTTTTATTGAGTTTCCTTTATCCATTTATAGTTTTCCCTCTCAGCTACCCTTTGTTCACAGTTTCCTAATATTTCACTACAAATTTTGGTGCACATTTTTCATTCACATTGCCTTTCCATCTTCAATTTCATTAGCACTCTTTTCTTCTATGTTTCCATCATTAAAACTTTGATTGTTTTTCAAACCTCTTTATCCATTTACAGTTTTCCCTCTCAGCTACCTTCTGTTGATAGTCTCCTAATATTATCTATCAAGATTCAAAATAAATTATGTCTATCTGAATGACTATCATTCCATTTTCCATCTTAGCCCATTTTCCGCACAATACAATAATTATTTTCATTATTGTACAATGTCTTTAGACTTTTTCTCGTCTGCCATTATCTGCCTCTTGAATAGCATTTAAGCTGAATTATCGGGCAGCATTTGTCCACAAACCTCTGAGTAGACTCTTTTATGCCATTAATATCCAACAATCACAACTGTCATAATAGATCAATGATTGAAGTCCTAGTGAGAATGCAAAATAGTGCAAATCATGCATCTTGTACCATCAGTCCTTCATACCACATCAACAATACATCATACCACACTCATAGTGCAATCCTGCCAACTTTTTAGCAACAAGCATTCTAAGCATGAACCCCATTGCAAGAAAGTAACTTCACACCAAGCACCGACATCATGCCAAAGTCTGCTAATAAAAAAATAGCATTCATCAACAAAAGATGAACAAATTAAATGGTGCTCTAATAGTTCCAAGCAGTTCTCAAGGAACATAATTGCAATGTATAAATCCAAATATTTAATTTGATGAGATTTCAGGCTATTCATTTTTTGGAGGCATTAATCGAATTCCACAATCAATCTCGTGCCTTACATTGGCCTTGTGGAACTTATTAACACCCTATCAATGAGCCTTAGCCTTCAAAGGGTCAGACTTGACCATCCTGGGATTATCTGTCTAATATCAATATCTCTTTAATTATAGATCATTCTAACAATATTGTATTGCTATATTTTGGAAATTAATTCAGGCAGAGCATTTGTCTTCAAATAGAGAAATGATTTTTTAGAGAGAGGTTTCAAGGGCAAGCATTAAAATAGGTGATAAAGTACAAAACATGTATTTCTTGCAAAAGACAATGCAAAGAAGCAGTACTACCATTGGCTTGAGAAGAAAAGAAATACAATGATCCATCAAAGGATATAATATCACTACAGGCTTATAATATAATCTGCAAGTCTACAAGCACTCCTTCAAATATCAACTATCTTCCGAAAAAAGTGATAAACCAGAAAAACTACAGTTTGTAGTAGTACTTGACTATCCCATAACTATCCCTCAGATATCAATATCTCTTTAATGATAGATCATTGTGCGTTAGCATATTTTGGAATGGTGTTGTGTAGCATATAATACAACTTTATGATCTTGTAGGACATTTTATATCTTCTCATAACCATAGTCTTCTTAGGTTTCAATTGTTCCATATGACTACTGCTAGTGCATGGATTAGTTTAGTGCCAAAGAAAAATATGTATCTCAATATGAAATGAGAAATGGACTCAGCCAAGCAATAAGGTCTCAAAAGAAACATCCTCAACCTTGTACAATTGCCAAGAAGATAATTCATGAATGTAGGGACAAGATATACATAGAGGAATTGAGATTCATTGCAGTTGCAACATTTTATACTACTAATAGGGTACCAAAAACCATTTTCTCTTGTTATAGGCCACGTAAATGTAATGACCCATTTTTATTAGGCTTCGAAAATAAAATATTATTTAATTCTTAAAACTTTAATATTTCAAAAGTGGGAGCTAAATAATAATTAATTATTATTATTACCTAAATATTAAATTAAGGTAACATTAATAATTAAAGTGACTTTAGGAAATAATGATAAATTAATTGAAGTCAATAACCAGACCGGAAAGTAACTGAATGGAACTAGAAAATAATATTATAAAAAGGGAGTCTGGGAATTGATGCGGGTATGAATGGTTTTCTATTTTCTTTTATAAATACTTCTGAGGAGTTTTTCAGATTTACAGACTTGGGTTGGAAACCTGGGATCCACCATTTTCAGCAGTGAAAGACCTGCTCTAGATGGCCTTGGGGGAGTCAGACAGGTTTGTCAGTTGGAACATCAAGATTGACAGATTTGCAGGATGCAGAGGTATTTTACTATTCATCAGAATATTTATTTAATTGCTAAGAATAACTCTATCGGAGGAATAAACTCATTCAGAGATGAATGGTTATATTGATGTTGAACGAGTATATTACTGACGGCAATAAAAGTGGAGCCGTATTTTATTAGCGGGATAATATTGTCTTGCTTTTAATGTTTAAACATTATGGTGGCGTGAAGAATGGAGATTTCACGGAAATAATTTGGGGATTAGGGGCAGGATTTATTGTTGGGAATATAATCTATTTCAAGGGGCATGAAGGTATCGAGCATTTAATTAAGGTTGAATATGTAATTCAGAAGTGTGAAAATAAGGATTCAAACTGTGCAGTATTTTCTGAATATACACTATACATATTTCTAATGATCAGCCGATTGATGTTGCCAACAATGTATTCACTGATGCTGGGAACTATGATTAGTATCGGGTTTCAATATTTGACTGCTTCCTTCCTTAATTTTGGCAATTCATATTTCCTTTGCGTGAATTCATTTAATTGCACCAATACAGTGCGCGAGTAATTACTGTAGGTCGTTTTAATTGCTCGAGTGTTGTGATTGGAGGAATAAATTAAAAATCATCTTCTGAAGTATTTGTCAGTATATGTATATCAGAAACGGTAAATCTCGGAAATCACATCATTTCATTATGACAGAAGACACATTTTACTGAAACAATAATATTCAGGACTAAGTCCGAGTTGGCACTGGCAGAGTTGGACATGTTGTTGCAGGACATGTTGAAATACACGCTTGTATGTATATGAGTCACCTCCTCCATTTATTGATCAATAATAAGGATAGTAAAGGTTGGAATTGTATTTCTGTCGCTGATCATCAATTACAGTTTAATTAGGCTTCTTGTTGTTCAATATTGGTTTATGAATGCATATGTGATCATTGTCCACATTCAAACTTTGAAACAAAATCCACATTTTTAAATGTATGTCAACTGTTTGTCAAAATGATCCGGAGGTTATATGCAATCTGTTTAACAAAATATCAGTTTGATTAGAGCAGTGTTTGGGTAGAATTAGAACAGGTTATTATAGTAAATCTGCTTCTTTCCAACACCCAAGGCTTTGTAGCTTCCCTTGCCTATAGCACAAGTCATGGGAGCAATCTTGCATTACTAATTCATTTAGCACCACCAAGGTTCAACCTTGGATGTTTGGGTACTTTCAAGGAGGGTTATCCTATACCCTCTTATGAATATCCAACTTAGTGCCTTTAGCCTTGGAGATCCCCTAATGGATATTGAAAGATGCTACATTGAACTTCTTGCCACGATAGATGGTGATACATTTGTTGCTGCTAGTCCTACACATGCTACAATTGTGTGGCAGCACTAGTTTCCAGTTTCACTAACCACGTTGATTTCATGAACTTTATACTTGCCCAAGGCTTCCTTCAATCACACAATTTTTCTTCTTCTACTTAATCATAAGGTTTGGGGTTTAACCATTTTAGGCTTAGCCCTCTAGTTATGTTTACATTGCCTAAATGCTTAGTTTTTAGTTACCAAGACCCCTCAACCCCCCAACTTTCCTTCTAATGGTCCTGGCTCTATCTCTTCTTGACATTAGGGACCTATTGATGTTTTTTTTGTTCCACTTCAACATACAGAATCGAATACTTAGTATTCCAAGATGAAACACCAAATCTCTAATTCTCTCTTGAATAAGGATTCTCATGTGCTAAACAATGTAGATGATTTGTGTGATCAAATGAGACAACCTCAAGGTTCCTTCTTTATTGTTGACTTTCACTCGGTTATAATGATGTGATATGTTGGTTATCACAAAGGAACTTACGATATTCAATCAGTGGATATCAACTTGACTTTAACTTTTTCAATCACTTCCAACCAAATAAACTACAAGGGAAAGGGACTAAGAAAGCTAATCTACTCCTAGAATGCAAGAAACTGTGGATGCCTTTGTAACTCTGCTAGACTTAATTTAGCCATTGACATCAACCAAGCTAGTGCAAAATCCTAAGATAAATGTAAGATGTTCAAACTACCACCATTCCATTAACACCATATCAATGTGCAAGCAATAACCGAGGTTAAGTTCATATAAATGTCATCCGACCACGCAAGGCAAACTTATAATCAGCAAGCAGCTAGTGGTTTGGTCTAAGCGAGTCAAGAAAGGATGCATCCAAAATATCTTCCATTCAACTAAGCACTATTTCTAATCTACTCAAGTGAGGAATTGAAGAAACCATACAATACTTCAAAGCGATGCAAGTAATCCAAAATGAAGACCAGCAATGAATCAACAATTACTTTGATAGCATTATGGCAACAATTTTAACAAGTCTCCTATCCTACTCTACCTCTACTCTTACATCTAATCTCCTCTCTAATCTAACGAGTTACAAATGAGAAGGCCTTGGCCTTTTATAGTTGCTCAATTACAATGAAGGGCCAAGATTAATCTAAGATCAAGGGCCTAGATTTACCCATTACAAACCCTAATTAGGGTTACCACACTATCATCTAGTTACATGAAGGCACCACCCTGTGAGCTAATAAGAAAATTACAATGCTCTTGAGAACCAATGAGAAAGTTGTACACTTGGCATAATATGATTGAATGTGCTTGAGCATTTGTAACTAGAGTTTTTTGATTGGTTGAAGATAAGTGGGTGCCGCCTCAGCATCCTTATCTTGTAGACTTGATCAATCCTTTGTGATGAGAAAATATCTCTTGATACTCAACATTATCAAGCCTTCAATTGTGATGGCATATTCCCAAATTGCTTCATCTTCTCAAATTTCCTCCATCTTCGTTCTTGGAAATTTTCTCATTGCCATGATTTGAACTTGCCTACACTTGCAAACTCAATGTCTTTTTCAATGCGTTGACCTTGATCTTTTGGAAGTAGTGAAGTCTTCATGCATTTGGATCCTTCAAAATGAACATGGATTTTCGGAGGAAATTCAAGTTCATGAAAATTTCTTCCACTTATAAATTCTGGTTTTTCTTGAACTCCATCTTGATCTTGATTCTTGAATTTGCACTTTGATAATTTGTTTTGCATCTTCTCCTCATTTGAAGCCCTTGAGCATCCTCGTGCTTGAAGTTTTGAGCTTGACCTGCCATCATCTCCTTATCTTCCTAGCTTCGCCTTGAATGATTTACCTCGCAAAACCAAGGAAAAATTTCATTAAGCTCACAAAATTGAACAAAAGGAAGAAAATATGAAATGAAATTGCATCTAAATTCCAACTTTTTTCTACATCAAAACAAGGAGGCAAAAGGCATTTTGACCAAATTTCTCTTTCTTCTTGCAAATCCCAAGTTTGATTTCATTGACAAAATGATTAAGTCTTGCAACTTGAACCTGAAATTACTTGAAATCTGGAAAATAAATAGGTTTTGTAATGTATGGCATGCCCAGATTTCATTTCTTATTGCTCCTTATTTCTGGATTTTGGAGAAAATCTGGCTTTTATGTGCAAAATTGATGTCCTTCGTTGCCTCAAAATGGTTGATAACAAGACAATCTGCTGTCTTTTCAAGATAGTTTTCTCCCTCTTCTCAATAGTTTGCTGTCTTGATGGAGAAATCGTTGCTTATAGAGGAGAAATTGTTGTCTATAGCAGAGCTGAAGTTGTTTTGCATTTGATGTTGAAATGAGTCTTTATCTTCCCCCTTTATAGAGACAACTTAGAACTTGAAAGGACAGGTCTACATTGGGCCGACTTGGTCTTTTTTTAGGCCAATTAAAATATTTTTATTCAAGCTTTATTTTTCATCACGTTGGCCGACTTGATCATTGAGATAATTAAATTTAATTTTGGTTCTTTTAGGCACATAAATCGCCTATTTTGCTCCAGCTCTTTGTCAATTTGAATTGATCAATTTTCTCCTTGTTTGGATTGATTTCTCCTTGTTTGAGATCGCTATTTTCTGCTTTTGAATGATTGAAATCAAAATCTCAAATTTTGGCCATGTTGAGTTGGATTTCTCCATGGCGAAGATTTTAGCTCTAGAGGACAAACCTTCGGCAGAATTCCTGGGCTGAGAGGAATTCCGCCAAGTGATGAATTGGCTCCAAGTTGTCCTTGTTGCTTGAATTTCCATCAGCGAAGAGAAATCGCCTTGTTATCCCGTTCAATTGTGCGAATTTGCTCTTTTGTCCTTCATTCTCAGCCTATGCGGGAGATTTTGGGGTGTGAGGATTAAAATTCCTCTCCCTTGAAAAATTCTGCCCCTCATAAAAGCTTCATTCCACTAATAATCCATGAGACTTAGCCAACTTTTTTGCTTTGAAGGGGGGTTAGGAAGAGTTTTGATTTTATCTTGCATCCATTTTCATAGTTGAGTTCATGGCGGAATTCCTTGGCGGAGAGGAATTATGACCTGATCTGATCATGTATCATTCTTGTCCAAAAGTACTTAACTCTCCTTCAAGATTTCATCAAGTTTCAACTGTCTTTATTGCCCTTATCCTCATCAAACCATTGGGAGTTGTTAGATTTCAAAGGCTAGTTCGTGATGAAGGGGGGGAATTTCTTGGCTAAGAGGAATTTTCTTAGGGCAGAATTCCTTGGCTGAGAGGAATTCCACCAAGATTTGATTCTCCTTTTTCCTTCAATATTAACTTCTTCAGCTCCTCATTTGCATCCCCTTGATCATCGACTTTTTTATCTCCTTCATTTGGACATCTAATTCTGATCAAGACTTGTGTTTCTTTCTGGTGCAGTGATCTTGGTGAGAGAGGAATGATCTTGGGCAGAATTCCTTGGCTGAGAGGAGTTCCACCATCCATAGCATGCCCTTTCCTTGCTCAAAAAAATCTCATCCTTGGCCCTTTCTACTTCGTCTTTCTCAACTTCCTAATCACCAATTTTCAATCCCCACAACTTGGCCACTTGACTTCATGAAGAAAACTGTGTTTTACTTTGGCAGAGATTTTTAGAGTAGAGGATTGGCTATGGGCAGAATTCTTGGGCTGAGAGGAATTCCGCCATGCTTTCACATGCCTTCACAATTTCATCATTCCATCCCCTTGGTCATTAATTCTTCTATCTCCTAACTTGGGCGCTTGATTAATCTAAAAAGGTGTCTTCCATTTGGGTGGAGGTTTTGGGGGTAGAGGAATTGGCCTTGGGTGGAAATCTTGGGCTGAGAGCAATTCCGCAGCCTCTTGCTCTCTTCATCCAAACTTAGACAATTTTTTAGCTCGGAGGGCGAAGTGATTTATATAAAATATAACATTTAAGTATAAGAACCTTTCTTATACTTCAAGTTATATTTTATATAAATATTGTCAGGATGTTTGAGATAAGCTTCAGGTTCAAAGGAGTTATAATAAAGATTTTAGATTTTGGGAGTTTCCAAAAAATTCCATACTTAGCCAAATTTCAGGATTCAACATGCCTTCAGCAGTGTTACCTCCCATAACCTTTCTTGACTTTCTAAGGTCAAATTGAAGCTGGAACAAGGATTTTCAAAAGGTTCTAACTCATTTCATCACAAATCACTTGGTTTCAACTCCATATCCTTCACTAGTTTAGCCCAGCTCTCGCTCACATCCCAGACAAACTTGACTTCCCAGCAGGCCAAAATTGCCCAAACTCACTCTCAGACTCTCAGACTTGAAAATTGCTACCACCTAGGACCACCTAAGACCACCTAAAACTACTACTCCTACTGCCAAAGCAAAAAGAGGGGGTCCCCACTAGCAATGGGGCAATGGTGTGAAAACCTCACAATAGGACCTTCTAACACCCTTCTTTAACGACAGAGGTCTTGGAAGCAAGATCACATTAGTAGTTTAACTCTTCAGCTTTGAGTGTTGAAGGAAAGGTTCTACACAAAATTGACTGCCTACCAGTATTGTCTAGCCAAGTTTTTTAGATCTAGATCTTCCCCAACAAGCATTCTGAATTCTGCATTGGTATTCATATAATGGTCATTAATAATATTGTTGGCTCCAACAACAAATCCAAAAATAATAACAATTATGTATTTTGGCTCCCAATCTGGATCGTTTTCATCTACTTCCACTGCTTTGTGAGGTCTTCCCCTTGCATATCTATTTATACTTGAATGACTAGTTTTACGTTTACCATTTTTTAGGCTAGTCTCAATATGTCTATCTTGTTTTTCTTGCTATATTGTATTTTCTTCAAGTTTAGGGCCCCTTTTGCCCTAAATTTTTACTATTGTGCCTAATACATTCTAGTGCTTTGACCTATTCTTGGTCATTCTTAGTAATATTCTTTCATAGATCAATCCACTCATAGACAAAAAAGACAAACATCCTAATACACAAGGATAAATTAAATCCCTTTGTTATGTTCACTAAATGATCACATTTAACTTATACATGAGGTGAGAAGAAATTCGTATCCGATTTGTAACTAATGATGAGACCCAAACCCATGCACAACCTATTCCTCATTCGGTTAATTTGGGTACCATATCTTCAATGGTTGAAATACTTTGATGGAACAAATCAATTTTGATATCCCTCTTCTAGAAGGTGAAATTAATTCCAAACTAACGAAAGATTAGTTGCAGCAAATAGAAATAGCTTTTGCAATCAATAAACTAGATGATGAAGAAAGGATCCTTTCTCTGCACTTAATTCAAATCAAATGCTGTCTACTAATAAGATTCAATGTGTAATAGAGAATAAAAGGATGACAATGCCATTACCTTGGATGAATTCAAGGAGATCTTGCAAAAGGTATTTCATTCATCCTAATGCATTGATAGCAAATGTACACTAGTACAAATGATTCCCAAACCATCACCAAATGAAAATCCACAAGCTTCGACACATGATTTTCTAGGCTATACTTAAATGCTAACCTTCAATACTCTAAGAAACAAGTACGAGTTGATTGCCAAAGTTCAATAAATTAGATACAAGGATACAAACGTAAATGTGTCATGATCCCTTGAGCTACTAGTATGTTTACCTGGGTTTAGAAGCAAGTGTTGACCATTGGGAAATCACTACTTAACCTTTGTGGTCTTTCATGGTTAAAGGTGATGCCTACCTATTTTCAAAATTACACAACACTAAAATAATGGCTCTTGATGCTCTTACTCCAACATGATTATGCAGATATCCCTCAAAGATCTTCATTATGGCTCTTGTCCTCATCCTAGGCCTTGAGCTCACACTTCCAGCGGTTCTTTCAAATATTCATCTACAACTATGTAGATTTAAAATGAGATGTAGTTGCTCTTGATTCATTCTCATGATCACTTGAGATACATGTTTCAAATTGTCCCATTAGGGTTTTGGTGAAGAAGATTCTTAACAAAGGAGGAAACAAATAATATTTCTTTTTATGTTGCTCCCTCCTCTACTAGTAATCCGTGTAAGGATTCTCCAAAGGGATCTCTTTATGCAAGTTGCTTTTGTTTTGTGCCTTCCTACAATGACTCTCCTCCAATGTGGGAGGCACAAAAATCCTTTCTATTCCTTGATCCATTGCTAGGTCTCTATTTCCAAAGAAATGTTTTCATTCTATTAATGAGGTTCTTCCTAGATCGATCAAGCTTGTGATGCTCACGAGGATATCCTAGAGGTTGAAAAACGTCTTGTGGATAATAAACAATTATTTGATATGAAGGTTTTGTAGCTTTTGGGTAGGCTTGGCCAATCTAAATGATTGGATTTCTAACATGTAAGGTTTTTTTCTGATAGTTGAATCTACAAAGGATAAAGATAAATTACCCTATGAAGCGCCATGGCTTTGGGACATAACTTGTGTATGAAGAAATGATATCCTAGGTTGAAAACTCTAAAACCTTTTCAGTTGCATTGATTTGGGTACATCTGCCTTACCTTCTGTTGCACTTTTGGGGCTCTTCTAGCCTCTCTTCTATTGAATAATTCCTTTAGCAGAACCATTGTTTTCCTAGAATCTACTCATCTACATTCTCAATTCATATTTGCACAGATTTTGGTGGACTGGGACCTTTTAACAAGTGGATTATGATGGCACTGCACTCAAGTGTAGATTGTATTTTGAGATTAGAAAATGGCAAATTGTTGTTAAAAAGTATTCCCTACCACAAAAAAGGTCTCCCCTCTAAAGCAAGTTCCTTGTTGTGAAAAGGTAGATAGGAGGCACCAATTTATTATTCCTTTTTCTTAATTATCAAATCCTATCACTGCCATTTGTCTCCAATGCAATTTGAGAGAGGCATTCCCAAGGATCTGATTGGGTTGGATTGTTCTCCACAAGCAGCTAGGACCAGCAATAGTCACACTTCTGAAGATTAAGTTGTGTTCAGAAAATTGGGCCACAATCAACAAAAGAAATCATCTTCAAAGAAAAATATAGAGTAAAGTGAAATGAGCTTCGATCTCAAGTTAAGAAGGGTTAGGATCTTTTGTAATGTTATTGGTAATCGGAAATCCCTTCAATGTGAAGGGATTTTCTATGTAGTTAGGTCACTAGAAGTTGTTTAGGTTTAGCGAGCCCTTACGACATACATGAGTTAATAATAAAGGGAGAGTGTCATGCACTTTCATTACTTATATAGGAAGAAGAATTCCAAACTTTAGAAGGGCTGAGAGAGACTATTATCTCTGCTGGCCAACCCATTTGGTCTGTGTTAAATTAAAGGTGTTCCTGCTTAGAGCTGACTCCCTTGAAATTAAGACAAAAGGCATATATTTAAGAAGAGGGGTGTGATCATCTAAAGGCATCAGAAAAACTAATAAGAAGCTGTGATTTAGGTTAAGTAGTGGCGACCTACTACAATCAGAGAATTTATACAGAAGCAACGACCATAAAATGAAGACTAAATCAGCAATTTAATTAACTAATACGTAATGCAGCCAAAGACAGCAACCAATGATAAGGAATAGTAATACATTTACAGCAGCAATTTTTTTATTAAGACAACCCAGATAAAATATGTTAAGCAGAAATTGCAATTAGATGCAAATCCTAACCTCAAAGGGTGTGATTAGGAAGCACATCTAAAATATTAATTAAGAGATGTCATCCGATCCTCAAAGAGTACGATTTAAGATATTAATTAAAAGATATCATTTAGTACTAGTGTCCATTCATTGAAGAGACATGACTCTTCCACCACGAGGGAAGGGTACAAGTATTGAAGAAAAAAGCAATAATTGGGGGGAACACATCGAATAGGCAAGCATTCCAATTTAAGGAATGCAAGAGGACTTAAGATCGAACATTCATAATTCCACCAGCAAACAAAGCAAGTCTCTAGTGGTGGATAGCATTTAGATCAGAATTGAGCACAACCGATTTATACTCATTTCTGATCTGTTTTCCCAGCATTTAATAATCCTAACAACTGCTCTTGTGGTATATCTTTAGCTTATGCATTGTTAGTCAATAATTATCTCTTATATATGTATATTCATATAATTGAATGTAAAATGCATATATCTAATAATGAAACTGTTTGAAACTCCCATTCTGCATGGAAGGTAGGAGGTGTAACAGGAATTATAAGATTGCTATCTAAGTAGGCCACCCTAGGGATGTCCATGTTGCCTGCCCCTAGGATCAAGAGAATAAAGATTTGCTCTCGGGCTTAGATAGGACAATCAAGAAACCCCCTTTATGACCTCCTCTCTAGCTCTACAATGATGGCTATTGTCTTTAGGGGGATAAGGCATGGATAGGGAAAGCAGGTACAAGCACCCCACTAAGTAGGCCATCTTTGTTGCCTACTCACCAGGGCCAAGAGGGTGAGTGTTCGCTCTTGGGCTTAGTGTGAAGATTGCTTCGGGCAGACCTACCATGCTTCTTCCTCCAAACCCTAATGTGTTTGAATGATAATATAGATATTGTATGAATATTATGTGTTATGATCTAACCCTAATGGTTGGAAAAAAATCTATATATATATGTTCCCTTCGTTATGGTTGAAGGATTCAAATCTAGGACCGTATTGTTTAAGGAGATATTTTAATTGGTAAAGATGTAACCTTAACCCTAACTTGTTGCAAATGTGATTCTAGGGTAAATTCTAGGGAAAATTTGGAAGGGGGCATTATTAAAGTAATATTTATATTCTATTAATGGTTATCTATTATCTCATATAAATATATTGTAAATATTAGAATCTTTCTAATATTTAGTTTTCTGTAGTTAGAATAGAATGTTTCTATTCTTTGCGATTATTTCCTAAGGAAACATCGTTCTATTCATTTGTATATATGGATCTTTCGATCCTTGTTAATATATCAAAATTTTTACCACAATATGGTATCAGAGCAAAATCTTTAAATTTTTTCGAAAATTTTATAATTTCAGTTTGAAATTATTCTGCACTCAAATTTTCGAAATTATTTTTTGTGATCTTCACATTTCTCTTTGAGAAATCCGTAAAATCTGTTGTCTAAGGTTTTTCGTGGGAACAAGCCGCAACCTGAAGGAAAACAAAAATGACTGTCTTTTTTCAAATCGCGTTTTTCTCTGACCGCCATCATAGTGAACAATTTTCTACTCAGTGGCGTCTTCGTCAGCTCTCACGCGTGGCTCCAACCTATACGGTTTTGTCTGCTAAAAACGCAACAGTCTTCTTCCTACTACGCAGGCTCCGTTCATTGAATCGACGCCCACTTTTTCTCTGCACGCAACAGCCACAATTTTGTGATTTCATTGCTCAGGTTCATGGTTTCAACTGTCAATTTTCTCTTTTAAGCCATTCTTTGTCAAAAACGACCCCATGTATGGTGGCACCCTGCAACAATCTACCATTTTCAACTTCGAATCTGCATTTTTTTGAAGCTTTTTCCAGCGGCTAAGAATTTCTTCGAAAACTCTAATTTTTTGGCTGGAAAAAAATTTATACTCACAAATTCTTGGTGGATTTTTCGAGAGCTCAATTGGGTTGTCCGTTTTTTCTAGTTGCCTCGATTTTCTTGCCTCAATTTTCGAGCCAGCGGATCCAAAATCTGATAGTATATTCCTTCTGGGTTTTTCGAGCTCTTTTCTGGGTACCACTTCCTTTTTTCAAGGTCTTCTGACATTTTGCCTCGAAGTATGTGTCTTCTCAGTTCTTCACTTTTGTCATTGAAATTCGTGCCATGACATCACTCACCAGTCTTCTGCTCGAGGGAAATCAGAAGTTTAATGGTCGGAATTATAGCATGTGGAAGCAGTGGATGTTAACCATCTTTGAATATTGCAGCAGCGATCAGGTGGTTCTGGGTACTACTAAGCGTCCAACTACTGTTGGTCCTGATCAGGTTAACTATGACAAGCAGAATTGAGAAGCAGTCATGTTTCTCAAATTATCAGTGGCTGATTATCAACTCCCTCAGATTCCATCTGACAAACAAGCTGCCGAGATATGGGAGCATCTCAAAACCTTACATGAGACTTCAGATACAAGTAGAGCCTTCTTTCTCAAGAACACTGTTTTCTATTATCATGGATCAGCGGAAATCGCTTCAGGATCAGCTGAATCGGATTCAGGAAATCCGTGATCAGTTGCTTGCCATTGGACGCAAGATGGAGGAAGAGGATATTATGGTTATAACCCTCAAAAGTTTACCCAAGTCCAACGAGCATTTTATAGAGACTCTCATAATCACTTCTACAGGTGTTGATCTGAAGTTCACTAATCTTTGCACACTTCTGCTTCAGCAAGATCGGTGCAAACAACAGTTCGGTAGCAGTTCCACCTCCACCTCCACCGAGCAAGCCTTTTCTACTAAATCCTTTCAGAAGGATAAGGGCAAGTCTCATTCTCAGAAGTATTCTCAGCAGAGGCCCTCTGCTCCAACATCAGAAGGCTCCAAGAAAAAGAACATTCAATGCCACTACTGCCACAAGTATGGTCACATGAAGGTTGAATGTCGAAAGCGCTTAGCTGCCAACTCTAAGCAATCTGGTTCGCAGCCCAAAGCAAACAACACAGAGCACACTGAGCAGACAAAATTTGCCTTTTAAGCCTTCATGGCTAAAAGACTAGCAAATCATGTCAAATCGTCGGCCTGGTACATTAATTTAGGCGCCTCTCGTCATTTAACCCACTGTAAATATTGGTTCACTGACTATCAACCTTATTCACATTCTGTTATTTTTGGTGGAGGGGAAGAGTACACTGTTGTCGGCAAAGGCAACATTCAAATTCAGTCTACTAGGAGGAATCTCATTTTCCTCGATGTGTACCACGTTCCAGGGATGGAACTTAATCTACTCTCAGTCAGGCAGATATTGCGACACTCTCCACGGATGGATGTCACCTTCAGTTCACATCAGTGCACCATCAATGATAGGGAGACTCGGTTTGTTGTTGCAGTTGGTCTTGAGGATCGTGGTCTTTTCAGACTTGCTGATTATGGTACTTCTCAGGACCTCGCTATGGCTGCTCGACAGTCTTTGGTCAGTTTTCTTTGGCATAAGCGTTACGGGCACTTAAATATGCGCTATCTCTCTCAACTAGCTCGTGACGAGCTTGTCCTCAGATTGCCAGAGATTCAGACTCAGCAGCTTGGAGTTTGTGATGCATGCTAGGTTGGCAAGCAACATCGCACACCTTTTCCTGTTTGCGATTCATGGTGGGCTTCTCAGGTACTTCAGCTTGTTTATGTCGATATTTGTAACCCTATGGCCACTCTTTATGTTCTTGGGTCCAGGTATTTTCTGTTGTTTGTTGATGATTTCAGCAGAAAAATGTGGGTCTATTTTCTTAAAAAGAAATCAGAAGCATTTACTGTATTTCAGAAGTTTAAACCTCTAGTTGAAAAAGAGTGGGAAATCTATTATTGCTCTTAGCACAGATAATGGGGGGGAATTTTGTAGTACTGTATTCTCTAGCTCATGCGATCTTCATGCCATAAAGCGCCAATTAACCACACCCCCCACACCACAACAGAACAATGTAGTTGAACGTCGGAACAAAACAATCACCGAGATGGCTAGGTCTATGCTTGAGCACAGACATGTTCAGTAGAAATATTGGGCGGAAGTTGTTGGCACTGCATTCTACCTCTTGAATCGGTCACCCACTGTGGCGGTCAAAGGAAAGACTCTGGAAGAGGCTTGGTCAAGTCGCAAGCCCAAAATCAGTCACCTGAAGGTTTTTGGCTCTTGCCTATGTTTGGATCCCTGATGCGTCTCGCACCAAGTTGGATGCCAAGAGCCAAAAACTCATGCTTACTAGATACAATAGTCTTCAAAAATCCTACCGCTTGATCGACATTGAGACAACTCGACTCCTGTACAGTCGTGATGTAGTCTTTGATGAGCAGCGAGGACCGTTCATGCCTATCTCTCATGTTCCTGATTCAGCAAACCAGCCTATGAAGGCTCATGATTTGGGAGTTCGCCTTTCATTAGGTCCATCTCCTGGGAGGGCTCCAACAGCTCAAGTAGCTCCAGTACTATCAGTCATTCCTGTACAGACACCTCCGGCCTCTCCTTCAAGTTCACCTAGATATGCAGATGCTTTTCCTGATTTTGATCCAAATTCTTCTGATGAGGAACCTGATCATAGAGTATTGCCTGATAATAATGTTGGTCCTCCTCTCCGGTCTAAATGGTGGGCTAGGACACTTGTTGATCTTCAGGATGATGAGCTCATCGAGGGGAGAACTGCTCGAAAGAAGAGCAAACCTCCTGAGACAGTAAATATTGCTCTCATAGCCAACATTCACAGTGTATTTGAACCTCAGACATACTCAGAGGCTAAAGGAATTCCAGAGTGGGAACAAGCCATGAATTCTGAACACCACAACCTGCTTAAGAATCACACCTGGGTCCTTTTTGATCTTCCACCAGGGAAGAAACCCATTGGCCGCAAATGGGTCTACAAAATAAAGTACAAGTCTAATGGTACTGTGGATAAGTACAAAGCTCGTTTAGTTGCAAAAGGTTTCTCTCAGCATCAGGGTATTGATTATGAGGACACTTTTGCCCCTACAACAAAGATGAGCACTATCATATTAGTTCTAGCCATGGCAGCTCAGTTTGGCTAGCAAGTTCATCAGATGGACGTCAAGAGTGCTTTCCTAAATGGTGACCTACAGGAAGAGGTCTACATGATGTAGCCTCATGGTTTCAAGGTTTCTGGTAAAGAACACTAGGTTCTCAGATTGATGTAAGGTCTCTATGGTTTGAAGCAAGCCCCCAGGGCATGGTACATGAAAATTGATAAGTACCTTAGTGATCAAGGCTTCCAAAGGAGTTCTTCAAACTCAAATTTGTACATCAAGACCACTGACAGGGATGTCATCCTTCTGGTCATTTATGTGGATGATCTGATCATCACTGGCAGTTCGGCATCTTTGACTCAGGGAATCAAATGGAATTTATGCCAGTCTTTTGATATGACTGACCTTGGCCTCATGCATTATTGCCTCAGTGTTGACGTTTGGCAGCAGTCTTCTCGTATATTCATTTCTCAGTCCAAATACACCAGTGCTTTGTTAGACAAGTTTCGTATGCAAGATTGCAAGCCTGCATCTACACCTATGGAGAAAGGTCTAAAGTTATCAGCCAAGTCTGATTCTCCTCCAGTTGATGATATTACATATAGGCAACTAGTAGGCAATTTCATCTCTCTCTCTGCAACTAGACTTGATATCAGCTTCGTCGTCAGCTACATTTCACGGTTTATGACAGCTCCAAGGCTGATCATTGGATGGTTGCTAAGCGTGTGCTTCGTTATGTGAGGGGCACTCTTGATTATGGGATTCTCTACTCGCGGAGTCCTAATCCTAGACTTGGTGGTTTCACAGATTCAAATTGGGCAGGCTCTGTTGACGATAAAAAGTCAACCTCTGGATGTGTTTAGTTTGGGATTTGCTGCTGTCACATGGACCAGTAAGAAGCAGCAAGAAGTTTTTCTCTCCTTTACAGAGGCCGAATAAAGAGGGAAAGTTAAAGCAGGTTGTGAAGTTGTTTGGCTTCGTCGGATGCTTGGGGATATGCAGATGTCACAGTAGGCCCGACCACTTTGTTTGTTGATAACAAAGGCATTATCAAGTTAGCATGGAATCCAGTCTTCCATGAAAGAACCAAGCATGTAGATATTCACTGTCACCGCATTCGGCAATTGGTTGAAGACAAGACAATACATTTGCAGTATGTTCCTACAGCGGATCAGACTGTGAACATTCTCGCAAAGCCTCTTGGTCCAGACAAGTTCGCCAAATTCAGAGGACAACTTGGTGTAGTGAATAGATTAACCATTAAGGGAGGGTATTAAATTAATATTTATATTCTATTAATGGTTATCTATTACCTGTTGTAAATATATTGTAAATATTAGAATCTTTCCAATATTTAGTTTTTTGTAGTTAGAATAGAATGTTTCTATTCTTTGCGATCGTTTCCTAAGGAAACATCGTTCTATTCATTTCTATATATGGATCTTTTGATCCTTGTTAATATATCAAGATTTTTACCACAATAGATATTACAAAGAGGGATGAACTTCCCTTGCTCTTGCCAAAAAATAAAGGAGTGATACCAACCTATCTTGAAGAAATGCATGAACCTCAAGGCAGGACATGGAGAACTCTCTAAGAGACAAGCAAAGGAGACACAATCATGCTAACATGTGGGAAGAATAAATTATCAAATCATGCACCAAAACAAGCAATTATTGTGTCAATAATATTTCAGCAATGGTAGAAAATATGTGCTGTGAAATGAGTGTCAATAATCAGAACCACAATTATCAACCACTATCTAATTGTAGACATGAAAGAGGCACAATACCAAGTAGTTCTACCACACCAGGAATGAATAATGCACCTCCAAGGTTCTTCACTGAAGTGTCACAACTCACAAGACACACATATAGAAGTTCTTGTCACTTTTCTACATTCCATTACTTTATTTCATCTGATACACAAATAACCCAATAAACTCGATAATAATCTGAATGCAAGCAGATAATTGTTCTACTCAAACATTGTCAACAAATTAAAACGTAACTATTGCCAATGAAGGAAACATAATTTTATGTTAGTTACCATGGTAAAGCCACTTCACTTAGCAACCAGCCAATGTTGAGTTTCTAATCACTTGGTTGGATAAGTAAGTTTCAGAATTGCAAGTCACTCAGTATTCTAGAAACTACAACACCAAAATACACAAATGTTGGTTCGGTTTCAATATGTGTCACCATGATGTTTCTGATGTTTTGTTTGAATGATCCCATGTTACGATGTCATTTATGAAACAAGGACCAGAGATGACTAATTTGCATTGGTGTCATTACTTTATTGTTCCTCACTGCAATGGCCTGCCTATATTTGGTGTCCCAAATACTTATTGCATTGAAACAAAAATGGACCTCCTAATCACTATTGATTCCAAGGGAGGGTTTTGCTCATAAAGACTTACAAGAGTTTAACATGTAAATAATCTTGTGAAAGCTGCTAAATTCAATTTACAAGGCCTCATTGTAAAAGATGTTGGATGCAATCATTAGGTGTTCCATTCATCCTTCTTGCAGAATTAAAATGTATGATTGTATTACATATCTTTCACACTCATCATATTCAAGTTGCAGTTTATACTTCAAGTGCCATTCTCAAACTGCTACTCAAACCCTTGCTGTCCATTTAAAGTCATACATTCAATGCAATTAACCATGGAAACAAAATGTAATGAGCTCAAGTGAAAACACAGATAAACTCAGCACAATTGTTTACCCAGGAAATCCCAATCCAGGGAAACCAAAATGTAATGTGACCTCAGCAGCTTGATTAATGAACTCTCCAAGAATAAGGTGGATAGATAGGAAATGAAGGGTAACTCCAATGTGGCAGTAATCCTTCTGTCTTCCTATGATGTAATGTAACTCTTCTAAGACTAAATTGCTAAGATACATTGCAATGCCTCTCCTATCCTCTTTCCCTCATTTTTGAATATATAGATGTGCAATGAATTGGATATTGTAACACCAAAGGTCACAATGTCACTTCCTTCTGTCATTCTATGTGCTTTGCCATGGCAAGTTTATTTTTCTTAATGAGGAACACTTGCCACTAAGGGCGAATGATGTGCATGTGGAAATAACCAAAACATTCAGCAAAATTACTCATCAGCCATTATTTTTATAACTAATAACTATTGCCAGTAGATCATTCGATCTAATTAAATTGGGTGCTCTCTTGAACAAAGTTTGACTCTATTCTATAATTTTGCAGGAAATTTCTCAAATCCCATGATTGCGCTTATATGAATTATGCTCTTATTATTTGGTTTCTTAGGTACATGCTTATAATAATATCCCTACTTTATTCACTTCAAAACCCACATTTAGTCAACCTTCCATGATTTTTTACATCCTTTATTTCCACAGGCCTGACCTTGATTTAGGAGCAAGAGCAGTCCAGTTGCCCTACTTGATTCAGCTATGATCTCATGTTTCAATACTCTACATATATGTTTTCATATAAACTGATCTGAAGACTTTGCACAAAGGATAAATGCAAAAACATAACACTATAGATCATTCTCTCCTCTTTGTCATAAACTTTACCATATCAATGATTGACCTCACCTATTTTTTTGTGACTGTGATGTGATGTAATGCCCCTTACTGGGGAAATTCCTATATTTTGCTCTAAAAACACAATTCCGACTAAAGTTAAGAAATGTAATATAGTTAAGAGTATAAATTTACAATTTGAAAAGCCTTTTAACAAGATTAATCTGGTTTAGGTCCTGCACACAATGTTAGCCTCTTGGACATTGACACTAAAACATAAATCAAGATAACATCTAATTTGTCTAATCATTAGCATACATCATAAAATCATTTAACACTCTCATATTAAGATCTAATTAAGACATTAGCCATTCCAATGTGGATTCCCATGATAATCTCATTGGAAATTTGTTGAAACATTTGCAAACCAGTCTCCAGATTGGTCGACCTTGTACTGTGACGGCATGGAAAGTGGGCTGCCCTTCCATCCCTCAGTTTACCTTGGAGGCTGGCCGGCCTCCTTGGTCAAGCCCAAGGACACACTAACCCCCTTGGCCAACAAGCATATATCTTGGAATGGCATACTACATGAGATCTCAAGCCCAAGAGCACACTAAGCCCCTTGGCCCATGAGCATAGCATCTATATCAGGGTGGCATACTTGATGGGACCTCAAGCCCAAGGGCACACAAAGCCCCTTGGCCCACAAGCATAGCATTTTTCTCAGGGTGGCGAACTTGATGGTATCTTAAGCCCAAGGGCACACGAAGCACCTTGTCCCACGAGCAACATTCATCTTGGGGTAGCATACTTGGGTCTTGTGAAATCAGAAGGCTGGCTGTCCTTCCTATTTGCAATCCATTTCTATAAATTCAAAATAGGTTATTAAAAGAATCCTTTATTATATATATTTAAGAGAAACATTTAGATTGTTCACAATATTCAATAATTGCTACAAATATTACTTATAGCATGAACACATATATGCACACCTATAATTTAACTTTTTCACTTAAATTATCCTTAATCTATTTGCTGCTATTGCATATTTACTTCTCTTAATCCAAATCAGATTATATATTTTCTTATCTCTTGTTTCTCATTCCAACAATTGATGCCCCTTCAAATGATGTTTCTTCTCCTTGAAAACCCCCTCCTCAAGGAGAAAAGGATCACACCCCTTAGTTGTTGAAGAGATACCCCTCTCAATGGCAACTCCTGCCTTTTCAGCTACACCCACTGCCCCTTCCTTAATGCTATTTGTTAAGGATGTTATTGGCAGCCCTTGATTAATCCAGTTGGCCCTCTTAAAGAGTTGCATTTTAAATATTTCTTAAGTAGGTCGATGATATCCCCTAGGTCAGCCCTCCATTGTCACTGTTATTATTTTTTTGTCTTTTATCCTGGTTGGCTCTATCTATTCTGACGCCTAGGGTTTATTATTTATAGGTGCAGTTTGTGATCTGTTTTGACAAGGACATGACATCTGAAGTTAAGAAGTTGGTACCTATTACTTGATATGTATGATATTGTACAGAATAGACCAAACCAAAGTCTAAAAACAGAATACCTTGAAATCTTCAAAACTTACTTTCTGAAGAAAAATACCATGATAAGTTTGAATATTCCTGGATTCCTCATTTGGACTCATCACAAGTTTACTGTGGGCCCAGACATGGATATGCACAATGCACACTTATTCTACTGGGTTGCAGATATTATTTAGACATGAGAGTCATGATTGTTTGGGGTTTGCAAACCATCAACTGCAATGGTTTCAAAGGCACACAGCTTATCCTGATCTGATGGTGAGTCGAGGCACATGGATAGAATACAGCACTCCAAAGGGGATTTTACCTTCAAAATTTACAAAAAAGAATGGTAACATATACCAAAACAAAATTATAGGCAGATGAATAAAGCAAAGTTGGAATAAAATAAAGTCGCCGGTGCATGAAATGGGAATAACTAAACTAGAATGAAAGCAGGAACAGAGACTCGTAGGAAGTTGAAATATGAACAGCTATCTGCCCACTGAAATCTTATGTCATGGCTACAATACGAAAGGCTTCAAACCTGCCACATAGGCTTTTGAACATAGGTTCCATGAGCAAGTGAAGAGCAACTGCTGGAGCACAATCCCTAATAAGTCTATTTATATGCTAATAGGGTTTTTAAATGATTCACTAAACTGCCAAGTAGAAATAGAAGAATGAGTATTGGTCTTGGCTATTATATAAATTGATTAAATACAACTTTATCTGATGCACGTACAACTTCTAAAGCATAGAATAAGTAGTAAGCTGTAATGTTTTAAAGAACCACCTGTATGGACTTCATCTCCTCCCAAGTGAAAAAGCTCAAAAGGGAATATCTTTCGGAAATCTGCCACACATAAATTATGTAAGTCAGCTTATATACAAATGACTGAAAACTCTGCGAAGGACCCCAAAATTTCAACTATTAGCTCTTTTAAAATTTTATAACATAATTTTTTTATGACAGAAACCTCACAGCTGTCCTGATTGCATGATCTGCCTATGAAGAAAATTTCCTAATCTGTTCTGCAATCTAATTAGCGAAGAACTGTTACTTTAATAACTACAACATTCCATTTTTAGTACTTCAAACATAATAAAAGTGACCACAAACAAATGTTAAAATTCTTTATTAGGATGCTCAAAGTCAAAGATTGGCAAATATTGGACAACTTATGGATCAATTACAAAATTACAAGTCGTTTATCAAACATAATAACACATAATACAAGCCTCAAATATAGAAAAAGCATGATACTTTATAAAACTCAAAACTTAAGAATTCCATCCACTTAATGACAAGGAAGAAAATTATCATACTTGATATTAAGTTGATTTTCCAAATGTTAAGTTTAAATGGCTGATTTGGGACAACAGAATAGATTAGGTTGAAAACACAAGACGAAAACAAATTCAGGATTCTCATGAGAACAATGGGCCCATTAATACATCAACTTATCTAATTTCAATAGCCTTCCGACTCACATTTCATGTCAACTGATTGCCTCGTAGGGTAAAGTTTAATGCATACAGGAATGTAAAGTAAATGTAGCAAACATATGCAATATGAGAAAACTCACATATATGTTTCCATTAATCTCATAAGTGCTTACAATGTATTTCAGAATGACAACAGTACTTCTATTTCATAACGACAAAAACCATCATAACATATTTTGGAGACAAATACATGAACATATAAAGAGGTGTCGAGGGGGTGTGGGTGCCAACTGTCGGCAACCGTCGCACAACTACCTACCCTTTAACGAATACTAACAAACATTAATTACACTAATTGCCCGACAACATCATCCCCCCCAAAAAGAAAGTCGTCTCCCGACGACACAACGAAAACGGGAACGAATACAACTATACAAAAGAAATCAAGACTAAGGTGGGGGTTGAGAGAGCGTCCCTGACAAGGAAGGTGTCGGTGGTGCTGTAGATGATGCCATTCATGCTCTCAACTCGTACACCTGCTCAGTCTGTAGGCTCTGGTCTCTCTCTGCTAACATCTGTCATTCCAGAGCTGACTTCTCCATGAACATCGCCTCCAAGATCTCCTTATCCTTCTTGTTTGTCTCCTCCATAGTTGTAGCAAGGCGAGTCTCCACCATCACCCTCTCAGCCCTCTCATGTTCCAACTGCTCGATCGTTACGGCCCTCTCTAACCTCTCTTGAGCCAACTGAGCCTCCAACGCTGCCAACTAACCCTTGTGTTGAACCAACTCCTCCTCTACCACATGGAGTCGAGTAGCTAACTCCTCCCGATCTGTCACTGCTACCACCTGTGCGGCCTCATGCCTTGATGCTATGTGTTCGGGCCACCTGAGTTCGTAGTACCCTTCAAGGAATCTGTACTCAACCTTCCTCAACAAGGAATGATGTGGACTCTCTCCCACAGGCTCCGGAAGGCCCCAATCCTCCAACATTCCTACGGTCTCTGTCGCAGGCCATCCCCGAGACTCAAAGCACCGTACGAACTCTTGAATGCAACCTCCTCTGGCAAATGCCAACAACCGCTCAACATCTTGATCTATCTCCTCATGGGCCCGTAGTCTAGCAGAGGCCAATATCTATCCTGCGCCTACAGCCATGTTTGCCAAGTATTGGTCGAGGTCACTAGACTCATTGTGAGTCTCAGTAATGTGCTAGAGGGATGCATCAAACCTGACCTCACACGCCTCCTCTTGTACGCCTATGTCATGCGGGGGATCTATCTCCAACTCTCTGACAGGTGAACTCTCTCCCTCCAAATCCACAATCTCTTGAGATGGTACTTGTCGCCGCGATGAAAGGATTGTAGGTCCATTAGGTGCCATGGGCGTGAGCTAGAAACGAGTGAGCCAAGCGCTCATGGTGGCCTGTGACGCAGTACCTGCGCTTGCCAACATCTCACTAACACCATCCCTCAGTACCACCTCTCCTGCAGGCTCCTCCATGGCTACAACCTCCGTCCCTACTGCCTCCATGATCTTTGTCTCGACCATGGCCATCTGTGACTCAGTTGTGTGGGAGTCTCATTGACTTAGGCCTCTCCCTCATTATATTCCCCATACTTCGAAGGGAACAAGTCCTCTTCTAGCTCCTCGATCTGCAACATATTACACGATGGCTGGAAAAGCTCATAGTCTTCCATCTGTCAATGGAAGAGGTCGTTCATGGAGTCTGCATCATCCTCTGAGCATCCTTCTAATTCCAGGACACCCTCCCCATTTGTCTCCATCTGTCGTTTCCCTTCATCTTCTCCAGCCAACTTTCCTTCGAACTCCGACTCCGACGAGGATGCCAACTCCTCACTCACCATTTGAGTTCGAAGGTCGATGACAAATTTCATTTCACCGCTTTCCATGGACAGCGTGTTACTCTTTCAATTATGGTTCACCTTAGCAGTGACGAGCCACCCGCTCCCCAAGATAGCATTGTAACCCTTCCTCTTCAATGGAATTACTACGAAATCAAGAACAAAGGGTCGCATACCAATTGTTACCTGTTGTGCCATGAGAACCCTGATCCCGATCGGCTTGATGTCATGTTGGTTTGCACTCACAAGATTGAACGTTGGTGGCCAAATCGTTGGCTTTCCCAACTTCCTCCAAGTCTCCTCCGGCAGCACATTTACCCCTGATCCTTCGTCCACAATGGTATCTGTCAAGATGGTTCCCAACATACCCATCTCTACCGCTACGGGGTGTCGCCTACTGTTGACCGCCAGTAGCATAAGGTCTGTCGAAGGGCTCGTGGGCACTTATGCATGGTTTGTCGTACGGGTAGGTACATGTACGGTGCTCAGGATGGCACTTCTCAACTGCGACATGGTTTCAAGGTCTTTGATCTTCACAGGCACTTCCATCTGCAGTACTTGCCTTTGTATACTTTGTTCGGATTCATTACAGAACGAAGTGCTCGCTGTGTCATGGGTTTCCCTTCGCTCAATCATCATCTGTCTTTCAATGTCATCCTTTGCTTCTTGTGCCCTCTCATTTTCCGTATGGGGGTTTGGGTACATTGCCTTCTTGGCTTGTGCTCTGGTAAGTGCCAGTACCCCTTCTTCACCCGACCACTCAATGTTCAGTACATTAACTCCCCGTTTGGGACAATTTGCATCCTCGTGGTCGCCAGGACCACACCATCGGCACAAGTGTTGGGGGGTTTCCGCCGTCTGGCAATCTCGGGCAAAGTGTCCCCACTGGTTGCAGGCTTGACAATGAATTATTGGCTACCCCTTAGCATCGTACTGTATCCAGCTCCATCCATTGTTACTATTGTTAGTGTTATTATTGTTATTGCCTCTTCCTCCCCGTCGGTTGTTTTTGTACCCGTCAGACGATGTCGTTGTGTTGGTTTGTTGTTGAGAGGTGCCCGCTACTATGGACGTCGACGAATGTAGGTCTGTGAAGAGCACTTGTGCATTCCTTGTTTTCATGTTGGATGGGCACTCCTTGGTGGAGTGTCCCATCACTTGGCAAAATGTCGCAGAAGGCCTTTTTGGGGCACGTGCCTTTTGTATGGCCCTCCTCCTTGCAGTCTATGCACCATAATTCTTCCTCGCCCTTGTTGCTTCTCCCCTTCATGGCTTTAAACTCCATCATATGATGCATGTCCTTTTGGAGGGCTTGCACCTTTTTATTGGACTCACTACTACTTCCATTAGAGGAATCGTCATCATCTGACGACCTGTTCTTCTTCCTCGATGTTTTTCTTTCACTTTCAAGGTCCATAGCTCTATTGTACGCATCCTCGTACAATGTCGGAGGAACAATTTTAATTTTCCTTCTAAGGGAGGATTTCAACCCCTCTACGAACCAGCGCTTCTTCAGGCCATCTATTGGTTGGTTTTCCATCTTTCCAAGCAACTCCTTGAGTCATCGACTGTACATTCTCACATTTTCATTCCTCCCCTGCTTTGTACTATAAATTTCGGCCACAATCTCATTGTCGTCTCGAAGCAGTCTGAATTCACTCTGAAACGATTTTTTCAACTCATCCCATTTATTCACCTTTGTCTTGTCAATGTCGAAGAACAAGTCTATGGCTGCTTCGTGTAGGGTTGTAGCAAATTGCACCACCCATTCATTGTGATCCATCACCCCATTTGCTGACCAAATTGTGTCACATATTTTACAATGTCATACGGGGTCCTCCTTCCCGTCCCCCATAAACTTCGGCAATTTCTATTTATTTGCCATTGGTATGGTCTTCTTTATCCTCGGTCCGATGTGAACTCCCAAGTTTGTTATAGTGGGACCAAACAGATTGTTTTGATCACCGTGCTCCTGTGTCCTCCCGACACCCTTGATCGCACTGGTATCTCCTACGTCTCTATCCTTGTCTCCTCTACTTCCCGTCGGGTCTTTTGTTCTACCCTTTGACCGTCCCTAATTCCTTCCAAAGTGAGGGTTAAATGTCCCAGGCGGAGTTGAGTATTCTCTATTAACTCATGTACTCTGTCACCATCCATCACGTCTCCGCTAGCACCAAGCTCCACTCCATATCCTTTTGTACTTTCTACGTTTCCTTTGGGGACCCCTTCTACATTTGTTTTGGGTAACCTTTCTGTGATAGCTTCCAGTAGGCCTTCTGTGTTTCTGCTTCCCTCAGTGGTTTTTGCCGCAATCCTCCGTAACCTTCGACTACATTCTACTTGTTCTTCCAATCGTAGTGCTCTCTGGAAGGACTCCTCGTTTTCGTATCCCTTCGGGATGTGTTTTCTATCCTTATTTAATCTTAGGGGCATCAATTATCCCTCTGGAAGGGGTTGAGGATGTGCTCACGTCTACGACATTTGTCGCGCTCCTCCTCCCTTTGACTCCTCTCTTCGTAGCGTTTTAGTATTTGTTGTTTTTGATCTTCTCTATTCTCCCGTTCTCTCACAATCTGTAGGGCAATGGAGTGTTGTGCCAGGAGTCGTGGCAAATGGCACAGGAGATGGTCTACGGCTGGACTTACCCCAAGTGTATTCCACACCACACTTTCAGGAACTTCTTCACGTCGTGCCTCCCTATGGACGTAAGCGTCAATAGATGCCTTCAAGAGTTTATATAGTCTACCGTTAATGCACTTTCGCCTTCGAAGAATTCTTCTTCACTTCTCTCTAGTTCATTTGTTGGCTGTCCCATTATAGTTCCTTCGCCATGTCATAGTCATCCGCTTATTCCCAGATTCGACGAGGCAATGACGCCAAATGTTTGCCCCGTAGGGTAAAGTTTAATGCATACAGGAATGTAAAGTAAATGTAATAGACATTCAATATGAGAGAACTCACAGATATGTTTCCATTAATCTCATATGTGCTTGCAATGTATTTCAGAATGACAACATTACTTCCATTTCATAAAGACAATAACCATCATAACATATTTTGGAGACAAATACATGAACATATATAGAGGTGTCGAGGGAGTGCGGGTGCCAACTCTCAGCAACCGTCGCACAACTATCTACCCTTCGACGAATACTAACAAACATTAATTACACTGATTGCTCGACAACATCAGCTTCAACAGACAAACCCAAAATTGTTGTAGACAACAGGAAATTTAATATTAGTGACCATGCCATGGTAGGTTTCATATGAGTTGGAGAACATAAGTACCAAAGGCATTACCCTTCAAATCGGCGTTTAAATAACTTTTTTCTGCAAGACTGAAGGTGTGGTAGATTTTTGGCTTGCTGTTAAAGAAAACTGACTATAAAGGTTTGTAAGAAAAAATGTGCATTGCTAAGTGACAGGCTACGTAAAAAAGAATCTGAGACTTTCTTCTAGCATTATAATTGCAGTCTTAACATTTTAATTGCACCTTTCAATGCCACAAAATGAAACGGACATGTAAAACTGCTCTTCACATTAAAAAGATAAGTTTCCTATAAAGTAAAAATTATGCATTTGCAATTAACAATTTTCCAATGATTTTTGGGGTGGTTCATGTTTATGCTGAATAAAATGTAAATGCACGTCTTTTCTTATTTTTCCTAGGGCAAAATGTCAAAACACTCTTTCCAAATTGGGCAAAGAATTTTACGTTTTTGACTAAAAGAAAATCCTATAACTATACACACTGTTTAGTTAAAGACAGAGACTAGGCAAGGCATGTACAAACAGATTGGAAAGATTGACACATAAATATGAATTGAATGTTGTGGTTAAATTAAATGCAGGACTCAATACAAAGCCACAAGCTACACCTTCAAGCTGACCTCTTCAAAATTAATGGAAGCAGTTTAATCTTGAGCACATATAATGAGGAATTTCAATACTATTATTATGCAAAATTGGCATAATATATGCTATTGAATAAATCACAAAATCATAATAACACTAGATACTTGTTGAATAATAACTCCAACAACATGCAGTCACAACAACTGCCATTAATCAATTTAACTAAGTGCAACAAGACATTTATACTGTTTACAAACAGTTGAATGAAAATAAACTAAACCTCTACACTAACTACAACTGCTTGCATGATGTGCAAGCTTTATTACAAATTGCACTACTCTTAAATTTCAATCATGCAACCATTAGTTGAACACCAAATCAAAATATTATAATTCTCCCTTGAATGTTCTCATCTCTTGCATGAGGCTAAAGACCTAAAAATTGTTGATTCTAAGCTATAAATAGTGAACTCTAAAAATAGCATGGCCTCCTTGCACTAAAAATAGAGACTACTAAAAAAGAGCACAGGCTACAAATAGCTTCAGTTAGAAACAGTAAATCCTAGAATATACTCCTCTTTGAAAATGTTGACAATTATTTTTAGTGCAAGCTAAAAACTATGTTCCTCAAGGATGTGTCCCCTAGGCTATTCCAAGTGTAACCGTCCCAAGGAGATCTTGGGGACATGGGAACGGCTTGAGGACATTCCCTAGCCATCCTATAAAAACATTGCCCTAAACATCCCAGGGGAATGGGGAAGGGTAGGCGATGACCAGACATCCCCCAACCATCTAGAAGACAATCAGTCATGCCTTGCACAATAAAAGCATTTTCAATTTAAAAACATATCTAAATTTTTAAAAAGACTATATTACTATTGTATGTTGGCCACCACACCACTCTCAATCCTAAAATAACCAAAGGAAGTCTCTCTATCTCATTTTAACTCATTTTTACATGCCAAAAAAAAACATTTTGAGAAACGTTTGAAGGTGTAGATGAAAAAACCAGCGTTAATGAGCAATGAGGAACAAGGTAGCAAGAGAAGCGAAAGAGGCAAGTGAATCTTCCATTTTTTTGTTTTTTTTCGGTGAACCAAGGCGATTCATCCCCTCCCCCCAAACCCCCTGATTCCAGGATGGGGACATCTCCAAGACAAGGGGATAGCAGGGGAACATCCCCTTGCCACACCACCACTGCTATCAGGACTTGGGGGCTGCCAAGGACACCAATACATCTGCAGGACGCCCAAACGTCCCTTGGGCATCTCAAGACGCCCATGGATCTCCCATCCTAGGCGTCCCTAAAAGTGTTTCTTTTTTTCAGTATCAAGTGGTATGTAATGTCCCGCCTTGTCTCCTTATATAAGTTTCTTGCAAAACCATCATTAGTAGATGATAATATATAATATTCAACCCATTATCTCTATATTCTAAGTAAGGGGAATTTTATCCTAAGAGCTGCCTCTAGGTCGGGCTTCACAGGATTTCAGGTTCTCCGCTTGAAGGATATAGGATCCATTCTAAGCAACCTGGATTATTGGCACATCTTCCCATAGAGCATTGCTCCTAAGATTCTCTTGGAAACAATAGATGTTATCCAAGCCTACGCATATGCATATGACTGATATTAGTATATATACTGCCTACATCAGATTATAACAATCTCGAGACTAAGGAAACTATAACAATTTCCATTTAGTCCCCTCCAGACATAGGATCAATCCTTAATGAATATAAAATTCACTCCATATGATCTCTATATCATCTTAACTAGTTAGTGGATATACATATAAATGTATAAGTGAAATAGGAATTTTATCCAAAATGCTGAATAAACATTAATTATAAAAATCAGAGTATAATCATCAGAATTATCCATTTGCCAATAAAAATCAGTCACCTGTAATTCTGATTTACAGGTTAACCATTTTAACATTATATATATAGGTGTGTATATATATCACACACACACACACACACACACACACATATATATATAACTCTGAAAAAATGTTGTTTATATATTATTAAATCCTTACTCTTAAATATGATAGCGTCGATAAGATAAATATATAAATGAGTATATATAATACATATATGAATATATATATAATAATGATATTTATCATTATATATACATTAATATATATCAATATACATATTTTAATGATAAATATTCTCATCTTATAATTATCGATTATCGTGAGTAATGAATTGATGATCATCGATTATCATTAGTGATAGATCGATAACCATCGATTATCATTAATGATAAATCGATGATCACCGATTTATATATGACTGTAGACTTACAATGAATATCAATTAGTATTGGTTTAAATATCAAAACTGTTATGTTATCACCGATAGTATTATCGGCTTATGTGATATCAATTCAATATCGATTTGTATTAACAGCGACTTGTTTGTTATGAAGAGTCACGTCAATGATAAGACGTGACTCTTTAATGAGTCACGGCTTATCATTTACGTGACTCATAACATTTGCTTATACATATAGGCAAAACGATCGTTGGCTGAAACATATTGAAATCGAACATAGTGTATTCAGCAATCTGCATACAAAAGAATTTACTTAGAAGGTTGTATATTCACAATATATTCATAAAGAAATAAAAGGGATACAAAAGCTATAATTATCATTTGAATAGAAGTTTGAATTGCATTTACATGGTATCAGAGCCAAGTTAAAGAAGATCCAAGAAGCTTTCAAACTTAAGACATTTAAATACAATTTA
>MU227002.1:65280-81781 GCA_018584345.1 Thuja plicata
GTACAATCAACTAAGTATATGCCCTTTGTGGTTGGTAATGTTAATGTTTAAACCAGAATACAAGAAGATGCAATGAACTGAAACTAAAAACACAAAAGAACATAGGACACAAACACTTATCCTGGGAAAACCCTCCACATGAGGGTGAAAAATCCAGCCCCACAAAAATAGATCCTTTATACTCGAAGCAAATACAAAATTCTCACACTTATGATTGATAATTTATCAATCAATCAATAAGTCTTGAACTCAGATCAACAATTTAGCTATGTAGAACAAAACATCAAATACTACAATGATCTCGCAAGTACTTCTGATACACATACAGTGATCACACATCAACATATATAGAAGAATTTTGTGTATCGTATCAAAAACATTACAGAGATATAAAATTGCATATGAATCACCCGCAGTAGCTCATGTATCACCATCTTCACCCATTAAGAATGAGAAAGACATCTGTCGTAGAATACTAGCTCACGATACATGCAACTAATATTTCCTTCAAACTAAAAAGGCACTTGCATGAAATCTCAAAGGATGCCTGTTACTAGAACACGAAGAGACAACAGTTACAACACGGCAAATGGTAAATGCAAAATATTCGAGACTTAACTTAAGTCATCATAAGGCCATCCAACTGGCGTTAATGCTCAAGATGGAAACACACAAAGAGAGATGACAAACAATGAAGACGGTTTACATAGAAATCTAGTACACGTACAACCTGATAATGCTAACAAAATATTGGGTGGTGATAGTTATGAAAAATGCCACTACACCTTTAGAAGACACAAACAGATACATAAACATGTCAGAATCTTTGCAGAGAAGAGAAGCAGCTCACGATAGAAGATAACAGAAAGCAATCAACACAATTGAATGAACCGATGTATGATGATCACAGTTCAGCAAGTCAAAAATACTCTGAGAACATTTTGAATCTCTCACGCAGCTACCAAATCTTTAACACTCCCTCTTAGCAAGAGAGAGATCATTCATATGTCATGATGTCTCTCAACATGACAAACACAAAAGGCTGCACCCAAAATGTATCAATAACAAAACCTTATCACAGTTTTTCTCAACATAACATTGTCATCTCATCATGACATTCACCATGGCTACTCCCAGAGGGTGAAAGAAAAGAAAACAAAGTCATGGAGGCTCACACATGACTTCCACCATGGCTACTCCCAAAGGGTGGAACAAGGGCTTTCATCTCAAACTTCTTCTTAAAGAAGAATGCATTAACAAAGGATTGTACCTCGACCTTCTCTCTCACGGAGAAGAACTCATTAAAAAAGGATTGCACCTCAAACTTCTCCCACTCAGAGAAGAACTCATTAACAAGGGATTGCACCTTGAACTTCTCCCTCTCAAAGAAGAACTCATTAACAAGGGATTGCACCTCGAACTTCTCCCTCTCAGAGAAGAACTCATTAAAACACATAAAAAATCCTTTGAATGTTGAGACTCCCTCTCAACAGGGGTAGCATTCTCATGGCTTTGATTATCACAATACTAGGAAATTGGCTCCAATGTTTGTCCAACAATGAGCTTTTGCAGTCACACAGCTACACAAGCTTGTTGATCCTCTGCAAAGGACTTGGCATTCTACATCTGCCACTCAAGCTCCCTCTGGATCTGATTCCTGCAGCTGAATAGTCTCCCTCTGAATGACATTTCTTCCTCTTCGAAGAAACTAATTGCAACGACAATTTGAATAGATTCTTTCTCTTTAATGAAATTATGTGCCACCAATTCAGTTGCATGGTTGCAAGCAGTGTTCCCATGTTCATTTCTATAGCTTGCATGACTTTGCATGTAATCTCTCATCATCCCATTGCTTCTTGATCCGTCCTGAGGAGATTTTTAGAGAGATTAGCAATAGTTCACAGAATCAAACTATTCATGAAGAGAAAATATATAGATCAATGCAAAAAGCATACATGATTCACTATTCTCAATATTATAGCATGAATTAACTACATAAAGTTCATGATCAATATTCAAATACTTATCTCTTTATTGCCTAAATTTCTTCACAATCCACCAATTGTTCTTTCTGGTTTCGATCTCCATATCTTTCCCTGCTATCAACAACATGATCTCTTTCACCATATCAACACTATAAAGGTACCCTCCAAGATGATCTCCATGACCCGTTGGGAGTGAAATGCGAAGTGTTGGTGATGATGATCATTGAGCATTCATCACAGCCTTTGATACATCTCTCAAAAAATTACTGCTATAACTGAGATCGGGTTTGCTATACACTTTTGCCGCCTAAAAGTTGCTTGTAAAATTCGGGTTCGAGATATTTACTTAGACCCGCTCTGATACCATGTTAATGTTTAAACCAGAATACAAGAAGATGCAATGAACTCAAACTAAAAACACAAAAGAACATAGGGCACAAACACTTATCCTGGGAAAACCCTCCGCCTGAGGATGAAAATCCCAGCCCCCAAAAAATAGATCCTTATTGTATACTCGAAGCAAATACAAAATTCTCACACTTATGATTAATAACTTATCAATCAATCAATAAGTCTTCAACTCAGATCAACACTTTAGCTATGTAGAACAAAACATCAAATACTACAATGATCTCACAAGTACTTCTGATACACATACAGTGATCACACGTCAACATATATAGAAGAATTTTGTGTATCGTATCAAAAACATTACAGAGATATAAAATTGCATATGAATCACCCGCAGTAGCTCATGTATCACCATCTTCACCCATTAAGAATGAGAAAGATATCTGTCGTAAAATACTAGCTCATGATACATGCAACCGATATTTCCTTCAAACTGAAAAAGGCACTTGCATGGAATCTCAAAGGATGCTTGCTACTAGAAAACAAAGAGACAACAGTTACAACACGACAAATGGTAAATGCAAAATATTCGATACTTAACTCAAGTCATCGTAAGGTCATCCAACTAGTGTTAATGCTCAAGATGGAAACGCACAAAGAGAGCTGACAAACAATGAAGACGATTTACATAGAAATCTAAAGGCAACAACCCAAAATCTAGAGCCCAATGAATAGCACACAAATGAGAGAGAAGATGGACACGAATAAACTGTATTCTCATCAATATGATCAAGCTAAAAAAATGAATACAATGAAAACATGCTTGCTTATATAGGCAAGGCAATAGGAGTACATGATATGAAGAAAATAGCTTATCACCCATATAAGGTGGAAGCACATGTCAAAGATGGATCATCCTCTATTGTGCAATGAAGAATGTGCAACAATGTGAGGATGATAAGTGATAAGTGCACTAAAGGTGGAGACAACACATAAAGTGGAAAATTGATAACAACAGTCACCACCTAAAGTGGAATTTCTCCTACACCATGTTCTAATAAAGGTGCAAACTCCTAAGTGTCTCTTGCACAAACTACTATGCAATGCATTAACCTAAGTAAGTTTAAGTAAAGTGTAATTAGTGAATAATTAATTACACCAACACCCCCCCTTCAGTGCAACTTAGGGGAATGCACTTAAGCTCACAATGCAAGATGGGTCCTGGCTACAAGGCCCATGTTAGGTACCTGCTGTCACAAAAGTTTGCACCCATGCTTGGGTTATGACCCCCAAGCAACCTTGTGAAACATTGAGACAACCTCCAAGTGTGGGACTTGTGCTTTGAGGCTGAATCTCCAGAGAAGGCCGACTTCCTTACAATCAAGGTGCACCTAAACTACTGCTTTTGAGGAAAAGAGAGAAGGATATGCTGAAAGGGAAAGGGGGTGATGCACCAGATTGAAACTTTGGATCTCTCTGCTTATAATTGCACATAACATTAATAAGGCTTCCCAAACTACACAAATCTTAACTCTAATCTACCCTCCAAGGACTCATATGCAGGTCAAAACAAATGAAATGTTGCAAGGGAAGACATCCACAATACAACATTCATGAGTAGGTTAAACACGACATACACATTTGAAAGACATAAAAGAAACATTCAACACAAGGCAAACATGCACAAGATAGTTAAATGGTAAGAAAAGGTAAAACAAATGAGAATTATATTAATGTAAGGCAAAAGGAAATTACAAATGCAAGGCATAGCCACTGCAAGAGAACTAGAAAAGAACCCAAAAATTATCTACAAGATTTGCCTTTATAGATCAGGCATAACTCATTTTTTTAAATTTGAGTTCAAACCCCTCTTGGGTTGAGTTAGGTTATAGATGCAAAATAAATAAATAAAATCAGATCCAAATCAGATCTCTGATGCAACTTGAATCCATGAAGTGACAGAAAGAGCCAAATGAATGCATCTAACAGATAGAAGGACAAATCTTATCCCTACAAGTGATAAATGAGCATGGGATGCACTAGTGTCGTGTTACAGAATCCAAAAGAAGTCGTTCGGCATTAAATTTCAGTTCTGGTAATGTGTAATGGCCGCAAACAGTCAAATTGGGCCGCTAGCAAAAGATCGTTGAGGCGGCAAACACGATGTGTTAACCCACCACGCACACCTGTAAGGACTGCCATGCGTGGAAATTAGACCCAGGCCACCAGTTAAATGTGAACCATTGATGAAGATTCTGATCGGAATGGGTGGTCAAGATGTGGCATGGAATCCCCCAATGCAAGATTAAAACACAACCATTGATGAAGATTCCCTTAATTGGATGGTTGGCACGGCTCCACAACTAACACCGCTGAGAAAGATGGAAGAAATTGCGAAATGGCAAAATTACGCCATTTCGCAAGATGCCATTTTGCCCCTTGCGAAATCGCAAAACTGGGAAAACATGATGTGTTAACCCACCCCACAAATAACAGATTTCAGCCCACGAAACTAGGAAAACACGATGTGTTAACCCACCCCACAGATAACAGATTTCAGCCCATAATGAAGATGTCTTAGATCAGTTATCTGTGATGGGTTGAATGGTGGCAAAAATAGCCAATAGTACTCATGTACAATATGCAAATGCAATGCAATGAATTCTCTCATAAAGCGGAGAAAGGGAGAAAATCCAGTGGGACAAAACTCCCCCCCCAAAAGAGAGATGAATACATAAGAGAAATATCAAGCATGAGAAAGACAAAACCCCATATGAGGAAAAAGTCCCCCCCTTAAGAGAGAAGACGAGAGACAAAGTAGCCTCCCCTCAATGTAGAATGCACATTAGTGATAGATGCTCCAAGCTGAATGTAGAAGCTGGTCCATGAACACTGAACAACATACCTCCCCTTAGGAAGGAACAATACCATAGGTGTATGAGAGATGCCTCCCCAATTTGTAGGAAGAAACCTCAAGATGTATGGTGTCTCCGAAAGCTACTCAAGTGTCCTCATGTCGATACTGAAGGATGGCCCTTCTAAGTCAGGTGTAGTAGTCCACTCAGCTAAAATAGACAAGTTAGGATCTAATAAGGATGGATGTAGAACATGTTCCAAAGACCCAAGTGGCTTCTCTAAAGATAAAGAGACCTCCTCCAACTGTTGTACATAAGGATCTGCAATCATTTCAACCACGAAAGACTGATCATGTGGAGAATGGACAAGAGAATCAGAGTGTTCCCTCGCAACAATTGAAGAAGGAACATCCTCATCAAAGAGAAGATGTATGTCATCAATGATGTCTCCCATATCTGCAATGTAGGATTCCACAAACAAACCTGCAATGTCTATCAAGTAGTCATCCCTTGAAGCTGTATCTGGAAGACAAGGTGTACCCAACTGTATTGAATTGCATGGAGCTATCATTGTAGCAATGTATGCATGCGGAAGTTGCTAATGTTGTGACCTTGTCCTTCAAGTGTCTGAAGGATCTTCCACAAGTGAACCTGCTGAATCAAGAGTCTGTCGAGCCCACCAAGGTCTAGTAGAAGAAGATGAAGTATCCTCAACTGTAACTAGACCTAGCAAAGGTGTAATCCAGGGAGTTGGGGTTGGGGTAGAATCATTATTTGAGTCACTATCATCACTATCCACAATGTCTGGAGGAAGAGGAGTAGAGGCCAAGCTAGGAGAACTTTCCTCAAAGTAAACACTCCTCTCTATGAAAATCTCATGTGTCTTAGGATCCATAAGTCTAAATGCCTTAATACCTTTAGGTGATATCCAACAAATATGCAAGGTCTACTTTGAGATTTCAATGCCTTGCATTTCTGTGGAGGTATGTGTGCCCAAGTTGGACAACCAAAGACTTTGAAGTGTTTCACAACTGGTTTTCTACCTCACCAAGCCTCAAATGGAGTGATTCCATCCAAGGCTTTATGAGGAACTCGATTTTGGATGTGATTGGCACAACTTATAGCTTCTGCCCAAAAAGATGGATCAAGAGACCTAGCATGATACATGCAGCTAGCCATTTCCTTAAGAGTTCTATTCTTCCTTTCTGCAACACCATTCTGATGTGGAGTGTATGCAACTGAATGCTGAAGATCAATCCCCTCAAGTGTACAAAAGTCCATAAAGTATTGAGTTCACAAATTCCATTCCATTATCTGTTCGTAGAACCTTGATGACCTTCCCTTATTGCTTTTCAACATGAGCCTTGAAGGTGAGAAACTTGTCAAATACTTCACTCTTGTGTCCAAGAAAGTAGACCCATGTAAAGCAAGAATAGTCATCAATGAAGGTGAGGACATATCGAGCCTTGTTGAATGATGACACTGGAAAGGGGCCTGCTACATCACTGTGAACCAAATCAAGAACAATTGATGCTCTCCAAGACTTCCCTTTTTTAAAATTCTCTTATGGATGCTTGCCCATGGAACAACCTGAACATACACCTTCAGAAAACTTGATTGTAGGCAAACCTTTGACCATGTTCTTGGTGCTAAGCTGCTGAAGATAGCGGTAGTTGAGATGTCCAAACTGCTCATGCCATTACTTGCTTTGTGAACTTGAATGTGTCAACAAGGCTGTAGAAGGAGACTTAGGCACAAAGTAGGAGAATGAGTAAAGCCTTGTGTTATGCTTTTCTTTTCCCACTGCAACCAAAGCATCATCCTTAAGATTTTTCACCACAATTGAATTAGGGAGGAACTCAACTTTCTTTCCACATCCATAGTGAGTGATTTGGTAAATTGAAAGGAGATTGGTGCTTAAGTTAGGAACATAAAGGACATCTTTGAATGTTCCATTATCCATCTCAACTGAACCTTTCCCTTCAACTTCCACTTGAGTATCATCTCCTACAAAGATGTGAGGTACCTTAGATGGATCCAATGAAGAAAATTGCTCCTTTGAAGAACCCATATGATGAGTGGCACCCGAGTCAAGTATCCATTCCTTTGAAGAAATTGTAGTTGCCACAAATGCTTGCCCTTTTCCTTTTGAAGTGGAAGGTGATGAATCCTTCTCTTTATAGGTATTTGGCAAATCAATGTTGTTCCTCTTTATAATATTCTTCAACTCATCAATTTGCTTATTGAGACAATGATGCTCATCATGACTAGGTTTCTTGCAATATGCACAAGGTGGTCTATCCTTCTTAGAATTATTTCCCTTCTTATTGGAATATGAAGAATTGCCTTGTTGTGAGGAGGTTGATTGTGCTTTCTCTTGTGTCTTTGGCTTCCACTGTTTCTGCTTCTTGTAGAAACCCTTTCCTTGATTCCCTTGATTTTCTACAAAAGCCTCAGACTTTGAAGACTTGAGAATCCCCATGCTTATCAACTTTGATTGCTCTACCATTAACATCTCCATGAAGGCATCAAATGAAGGCATGGTGTATGAAGCACCCATAGTCAATTTAGGGGTATGGAAGCTAGAACCAAATGTTGCATATTCTGATGGAATTTTTCCAACCAATTGTAGATCAACTATACATCTTTTTTGTCAATTCCACAATCCTTAATCTTTGCTCTTAGCTCATGTGCCTTAGCGATATAATCTTGGATTGTGTAAAATTCTTGGGATCCAAATTCATGAGATCATTGTCAATCTTGTAGCCCCTTGCCTCATCAACTTGGCCATAAAAACTAGCAAATTTATCCCATGCCTCCTTGATTGTTTTACATTGGTCAATATGGAAGATAAGGTCATTTGATACATACTTTCTCAAAGTTCCAAGAGGCACAAAATTTTTAAAACCCATTCTAATTGAGCATTAGGATCAACTTTAGGATCAGTTGGCACAACTATGGTTCCATTAACATATTGAATTAAACCTTTTTCCATCATCTTACTCCATGCCTTAATTTTCCATGATGCATAGTTATGTGGAGTTAAAAGTGGAAATTAAGGACAACCCATGGTGTAAAATGAATGAACACAAGAGAAAAAGATACACAATCACACAAGACACCCCCCCAAATTCACTCAATCAAAGACCCCCTCTCCCTCCCACCCCCCCAAAAAAGATGATTTTGGCACTTTATATAGAGTGCGTGTACAATTGCCACTTGCCAAACAAGAGCTAAGTGGACCTCTGATTTTGATGTTTACAACTGCCTTATTGAGGCCAAATCAGACTCAAAACAATATTGCTAAGGATCAAACTAAAATCCTAGCATTATAATGATCATAAATGGCCAAAAAGACCTAGATCTGAAAGTGATATTTCTGCCCACAATGGCTACAAATTGGTAGCAGATCTGAAAAGTAGACAAAAAAATTATGCACTTTAAAAAAAAACGACACTTGAAAATGTGTCCGTATGAGCCTGAATAGTGCGTTTGAAGTTGCAGAATCGTGGATTGGACAAGTTACTGTCACCATAAACTGAGAATTCTGACAAATCTGTCCACCAAAACCAGAAAATAACACCGCCACTAAAACGTTCACGAAATTCTACCCAATATAAAAAAAAATTGCACTAAAAAAGGAGTTTGTATGACCAAGTTATGGGCCTCCAAAGTCAGACTGCAAATCTGAAAATGCAAATGGTGAGGTTCCAAACATTTCCAAATCTGATGATGTCAGCAAGGCACGAGTTTAAATTTGAGGGCTTGAAGACCATCGAAAAAAGCCAATAATACAAAATGACATGCAATAAAACGTCAATTTTAAACAAATAAAATGCTGATGTCACCTTGCGTATGCTGATGTGGGCGCTGAATGGGATACGATTGTTGAGGTGGCGATTTCCGTACGATGGCTGCATGTACCCATGATCAATGGGAAACTGCCATGTGTCTGCTTGTATTCACACCACGTGTATCGGGTTGAGGGGCGGTGTATCTGGGTGGCATTGCTGGGAGGGGTGGCACTACTTCTTTTCAGAGGGGTGGCGCTGGGGATTTAAGTCCCACATTCGCCGGATCACAATTTATTGCTTTGTTTTTTATGCAAAGTCTCGCGACCTCATTGTGAAGAACGCGGACTGCAGATCTTATTGGGTAGTCCGAGACTTTGAATGCTATCAGTGAATTTTTTTGGCGATTGTTCGCCAGTGTGTCGACACGGACGTGCATTTGACACAAATCTGACGTGTCAGATAACGTCACTCTGTGCAGGGCGGTTGACGGCTTGCGATCACCACGTGGCACAGATTTGGCTTCCGCTGGCCTGTGTGTCTGAGCGCGTGGAGGGTTTGCAGAAGTCCGTGTGCCTAGATTTGCAAATGCTGCATGGCGGCTGGTTGAAGAGCGAATGATCCCATGTGCATTGGGAACTTGGGAGAATATTAGTCCCACATTGGTAGGTGGGCGACCTTTCCCGATCTATATATGCGCATACACCAATGTTGATAGCAAATGAGGTTCGCTGCTGGGGTAATTTGCCGGTGGCCTTGATAGGCCTGGCTCTGATAATAGCGATCAACACGAACTGCGCATAATCGCCAAAAAAATTGTACGATTTTTGCAGGATTTGTAAGATACCTCACAAGCACGGTGATACAGGGTAGTCCCCGAAACAATTTTTTTGGCCAAAATAAAAGAAATCAAATACTAATTGCGAAAATAAATTGTAATTCGCAGAAACAAAATTATTGAGTTTTTCATAGATCGTACCGAACTGCGCAAATCGGGTCGTACGACCCGATTTGCAAATTTTTTTGCCTCAGATTTGACTTTCACCCAATTTATGTGAATTTATAGTCAATTTATCAGAAGAGCCTCCCGGACGCAATGGCGAGGTCAGATCTTGCTCTAGACACTCCCACAAAATGCTGTTCCCCGGATCTTAATATAAGCCCTCCAACGAACGAAGCAAGATCTCTCCAAAAGGCTAAGCAATGGCGCTCCAATGGCTTTGATACCATGTAAGAATTTTCCTAAGGTAACAACCCAAAATCTAGAGCCCAATGAATAGCACAAACAAGAGAGAGAAGATTGAGAAGAATAAATTGTATTGTCATCAATATGATCAAGCCAAAAAGATGAATACAATGAAAGTATGCTTGCTTATAAACACAAGGCAATAGGAGTACATGATAAGAAGAAAATAGCTATCACCCATGTAAGGTGAAAGCACATGTACACCAAAGATGGATCATCCTCCATTGTGCAACAATGTGAGGATGATAAGTGATAAGTGCACTAAAGGTGGAGACAACACATAAAGTGGAAATGTGATAACAACTGTCACCACCTAAAGTGGAATTTCTCCTATACCATGTGCTAATAAAGGTGCAAACTCCTAAGTGCCTCATGCACAAACTACAATGCAATGCATTAACCTAAGTAAGTAAAGTGTAATTAGTGAATAATTAATTACACCAACAATATTCACGTATGTACTTCTTGACTTAAGTGAATCCATCTGTATGCTTCATGTGCTCCATATATGCTTCATGACTTAATGTTTATGCTTCATATGTGCTATGTGTATTCGAGTGTATGCTTCAATGAATTCATGTGTTACATATCTTCACGTGTATGATTCATGTTTACAGGTATCCAAATGTACGATTCTTGCCTTGAGTGCATGGTCCCTGGCTTAGGTGTATTTGGAATTCATGCCTTGTGTATATTCATGTGTATGATCATACCACATGAGTGTTTGTATGTGTGATCCATGCCTTATAGCATGTTTGTTCCATAAATGCTCTTCCCATGTATACCATGTCTTACATGTATACTTCTTGGATCTATGCTTCATGTATGCTTCATAACTTGTGTATATTTATAGCCTGCATGACTTATGTGCAAGTTTCATGTCTTACGTATTTATGGGTGCCTATGAATATGTTTTGCATCTTATTCATATCTATGTGATGTTTTTAGCATGGTTACTTAGTATATATACCTTCCTAATGTATACATTTCATGTGTGTTGTGTGTTTAAACAAGCTTAGTCTATGAGTGTCTTATGGATACTTATAAATATTCCAAGAGCTATATTCTTGCTTTCAAAGAGGGAGGGTTATGAGTACGTATCATGAGGTTCCTAATACAATATGGACCCTTCCCCATAGTTATTCTCTAATTTTAGTCACATACAGGATATCAACATAAAATTTGACATAACATCTCTTATGTTCTCTAAACGATTCAGCCTCTATGGATTTTTGAGAAATCTATCTAACCAATTGTCATAAGATCTCTTATTGACTAAAACTTAATTATCCCACAAAAGAACTCATGGAACATATCTCTGCTTTGTATCATTGAGTTATGAATGAGGGAAAACGAAGGAAGACCCAAAAGATATAAATTGGAGTCATGCTATCATGCGAACATGGGTTTTGCAATTTGATTAGCACCATTAAGAAATGGCCTGGATCCATTTCTCACAAAAATGAGAGAACTTGTCTAAAGTTAAGTTTTGCCAAGTTTCTACTATCAAATCATAATTCACATTCAAAATAAGGGAGAAGACATATATGATAAAATCAGAATAACGCAGCTGGTGGATTACAGATAGATCACTACAATCATTGCTTGAGGACAAGCAATTTTGAGGAAGGGTGGACTATAATATCCTCTCTCTAAAATCAGATTTAATAATAAATAATAATAAAAAATTTAAAATGAATAAATAAATAAATAATATTATAATACAACCTCAATTTTGTGGATTCGCCGAAGAAACAAAATATCAAAGTAAATCGATGGCCAAAAGTATTAATTACATACGAAGACCAAACCATAGACATAGTATGAGTGGTATTAATAGTATAAACACAGTAATTGATATTCAGGATATCGATAACATACTAAGATGTAATTATTATCATAAGAAGCGAACATAATAATCGATACATGTTAAGTGGCAGAGACCATTGACGATGATATACAAACAATCAATGACGTGAGTAGATTGCAACCAATCATGGGAAACGTGGATATGATTTGACCAACAATGACAGTCAAATGTTGAACTGGCATGTTGGCAATCAAGGATTATGATCGACTATGGTGAAAACAGATCAATAAGCATGTCTTTCAAAGGATATTGAATACCTATGGTTAGCAGCGGATAAACATATTGAAGCAGTATGATTAATGGCAACCAAGGGTGATAACAGCGATTAAGATTGGTAGTCGGCAGTGATGACAGCAATTGAAATCTCATGGTGCGATGATATTCAAACCCCATCAGCTATGAAACAATTATAATTACCAGTTATCATAAGAAAGCAGAGGGAATATGGTACTCATTGTGTGACAGCATTCTGGTATGCTGTAACTTGTCCATAAATCAATACTGATCTACAGAGTATTGTATTAGATTGCTGTTAGAAATAAGAGGCCAATATATATGGTCTAATATATATATCTATCTACTGTAGTATTAATATCAGTTATAATAGTGTAATCAATATATATCTATATCAGTATGGTGTGTGTGTGTGTGTGTGTGTGTGTGTGTGTGTGTATAAAATTCTGATTTCATTTTTATTATCATATATATATATACTCCTAAGACAATAATATATATACTTAGCCATTTCTTTAATCACTCACTAATACCATATAGGGGGTTTGTGTAGGAAGAGGTGGAGTAATTCGGTCACATGACGGGAGGGTCCCAAGATGGGTAAGAACCTTGAGGGAGCCCGCGTGTAGACTGTTTCTATGCCCTAGCACAATAATTCCACCATCCTTCTTAAAATTATTATGAGAGAAGTAACGAATTAGGGCTTAGGTATGCATTATAGATCAGTGATTATTTTAATTTAAATGCATAGTAATGTATGTTAATCTTTGGGAATTGGCATTCTCCTAGTAGGAAACGTTACAAATTGCCATTTCTAAATGTAATCCAAGCCCTAGTTGGGAAATTCAGGGTAAATTAAGTAAAGTCCTAGTTGGGGACATTACAGATTTATAAAAAAATCAAATGTATGGGCACACATTAGTCAGTAGGTGCACTAACCAAAGATTAAAAAAACAATCAGTTGTAGACTAGTGGCACGTGCTTAGACTACATGTTGCGTCACTATGAAGATTTTTTTTTAATGAAAAATGTTCTTTATGTAGCAATGTGCACCTATTAGGTAAGACATGCCAATGCAAAGGAAGTTTTAAGATTAAATTTTTTTGTTCAAATGTAATGGCGTGTCTAATTGAAAGGATGTGCCAATACAAATAGAGTAGTTTCTAACAATATGAATAAACTAATGTATAGGTACATACCAATACAAAGGAGAAGGAAATTTTGTTATCATTTTGCCTAGTTTTCAGGCACATGTCTAAGCTTAGGTGCATGCCAATTCAAAGCAAGCCTGTTTTTTTGTTAGCTCATATGTAGGTGCACCTGATAGAAGAGTGACACGCCTATACAAATAGGGACGCATGATTTGATTTTCAATGCTTTTCAGATTAGTTATGACTAGAAGAAAAGTCGTAGAATCATCAAATTCATTTAAAGCCACCTAGTGAAAAAGTCTATTTTTAGCTCATGTTCCACCAAGTATTTGTGATGGGGATGATAGGGGATTGGGGAATACATTTTCAGGATGAATTGTTTTGAGGCCATTTTTGGGGATGATAGGGGACAACAAAGGGCATATCCCTGTATTAAACAGGGATGTTATTTAAATATAGGGAAATTTCAAATATTCATATGATAATATTGATAATATCAAAACTTAATTGCTTCCATAATTCATTGTCAATGTGCATGCAATATTAAATTACAACAAAATGCAGAAAGTCTGCGAATTCGAACTATAGATATCAAAATGAGTCACAAAAACATAGTGATAGAAAGTACGAGGTTGCTCCTAATCGACATTTGCCAATATTGCATCAAAATTGAAGTTTGGCTCTGATTCACTGCCACTATGAGGGACTACCTCATCTAATGGAACTCCAACCAATCCTTCTTTTGTCTCCTCATCAATTTGAGTGGTGTTTTCTAGATCAGCATCCTATTGTCAAGCTAGAGTTTCTTGATACCCTGAAGTTTGAAAATTCTAAAGTAGCAAAGAATTGTGCACAACTACCAACTTCTTTGCTTATCTAGAGGTTAGCTAATTCCTCTTGATATAGTGAATGAAGTTGTACGTGGACCAATTCCTATCCGCAACAAAGTACCTGACAACTTGTGAAAGGAGGCAAATAGTGAGCATTCTCAACTTTGGTGTATCCTTGCCATGCCATGTCCACCATCCAATAGGATTAGGTTGAGCTAATGTAGCTCTATCTATCTTCGGCTCTAGTTGAATGTTAGACCATAAAGATTAGTAAAGGAAAGCCATTGTGTGTGCAAAGCATACTTGATTCAATTGAATACATCTTTCGAAGGACTTTCATTAACCCATCTTTCACGTATTTGTCATCACAAGGAGCCAACCTACCAACCTTTGGTGTATACCATTTGGGATTTAGAAAAGAAGATGCCATATGAAGCAAGGCGCACACTGTTCCACCACCGCATCATAATGAACTTGATGAGTTTTTCATATAATCCCAAATTAGTATCCCTGTTACAAATTGCTTGCTTCATTTTCCCAAACATGCTATCAAATATCTTATAAATCTCTTTGAGACTAGGAGAGTCTATATCAACATATCTAATGACATCTAGAACAGGTGAGATGAAGGAGCAAATATACCTACCAAAAAAAAAAGAAGTTTAGAAAATTAGAATAAAAAATTTAATATAACCAATAGTCAAATTATCAATTTATTACTAAACTCAGGAAGTTATTAAAATTAGCAATTTCTTACCTCATAGTGAACCACCAATTATCATTAACGATTTTTCGTTTAATATATTTTCCTTTTGCAATGTTTGCAGTAAACCTTGTACTCCACTTTGAATTAACCATCATCAACTGTAGATCTTCGTGCACCTCAAACATCTTCTCTAACAAAATGAAATAATTGTCATACCTTGTCTCCACAAGTTTGAAAAATTCCTTGTTTGAAGAAGTCTTGAAGAGAGCAAGGTGTGGTGGTGACAAATGAACACCTAAATAAGCTTCTACCACCAATTTTTGCACCCAACCTATCTTCTCTATGTCTTTCAATGTGTTGTTCAACACATGCACACATGGGGCCCAAAATATGTGCTTGTAAGTATCCTCCACCATCATGCCATTGAATTTGTACACACATGCCAAATCAATGATTACTAGTACAACATTTGAGGCCCCAACCTCCTCTATGACATGTCTAAAAATATGAAATTGGAAGTTTGCATCCTTGTGCTTCCCAAAACAATCAATAGCTCTAAGAAAACAAGAGCTGGCCAAACATAAGACCATGATATTGATGAGTCGATAATGTCTCATATCGGTCCACCCAATCATGACAATAGAGCATTCCGTCCTAATCCAACTTTGTCTCACGTCCATCTCCAGATTCACCTTGGAATATTCTTTGTCAAGGAGGATAGTGTGTAGTTTCTATTTTACAAAAGGGGTGAATAAGGGACCAAATGAAGCTACATCCTTGAACATTTGTTTGAACTAAGGAAAAGGTGCTACATGGAATGGGATGGCATAGGCATATAAAAATATGGCAATGGAAGACTCAACCACATTTTGTGCTTGTAAATTAAACAAACTTGCAATCGTCTTTGCCTTTTCAATAGCAATAGTCTTTATTTTTTCTCTTGAAGAAACATCACCAATACCACTACCATTACCTGTTAAAGATCTGGTAGGTGCGTGAGAGACCATTCATAGCTGCAATGATCCTTCAAAATGTTCTCAAAGTATTTTTGACTTGTTGGACTGTGATCATCATACATTAGTTCATTCAATTGTGTTGATTGCTTTCTGTTATCTTCTATCGTGAGCTGCTTCTCTTCTCTGCAAAGATTCCGACATGTTTATGTATCTGTTCGTGTCTTCTAAAGGTGTAGTGGCATTTTTCATGACTATCACCGCCCAATATTTTGTTAGCATTATCAGGCTGTACGTGTAGGCAAATTCTTACAAATACACAGCACATAAAGCATGAAGCATACATATGAATTCACTTAAGTCAAGAAGCATATATGTGAATACACATAGCACATAAAGCATGAAGCATGAAGCAACAATATACATGGATACACGCAAAGTATAAATATATGCAAGGCATGAGCAATTTGCAAAGCATGAAGCATCCACATAAGGCATGAAGTTGTACACGTGAATACACATAAGACAC
>MU227002.1:89475-99982 GCA_018584345.1 Thuja plicata
GAGTCCAAGGGAAAAACTCGGCTGGAAAAAGGCAGTTTTTTATTTTATTTTTGCTATGTTCTCTTGCTCCTCCAAGCAAAAAAAAACCCTCCTAACCTTTTACCAATCAGTTTGCAGTAATTTTGCACCAAGGAGTGAAGATTTCAAGCAGACTTTGAGTGAATTTCAAAGGCAGATTGGATTTCTAGGTAGGTCTTCTAATTTTCTTTTTGTTTATTTTTTTAAAACATTTTACTTCTTTTTTGTTGCATCTAGGTTTTCTAAAAATCATCAATGCTAATACTTAGTACATCAATGCTAATACTAAGTATTCTAAATAAATTTAGATTCCACAAAAAAAGATTCATAAATCCTTTTTTGACAATTTTTTTTTATTTTTCATTGTTTTCACAGTTTTTCGATACCCAGACTATTTTTTTTATTTGAATCATTTTTTTAAGAGAATGTTCAAAACATTCAAAACCTTACGTTAGATTAAATTTTTACTAATTTCAACTCATCTACATTTATTCAAATTTTAAACTAATTTATGTTGTTTGTAATTTTTTATTAAAATATTAACTTGTTCTTTCATTTTGTATGTGTAGGTTATGTTGGCTAAAATGTTTGCAAGTAACTAAGACAACAACTTGGCAAAATTGGAACTTTAGACAGCAGTGTGTGAAATTTTTTTCTCCTCTCAGCAATAGGGGAGGCTCCCTTGTTACCGTAGGTGGCTTCAATGGAAACTGAACTGAAATACAAACAATTCCTATTGCTACGATAATATCCGTGGCTTAAGGGTTGACGTAAGAACAACACTTAAGACAGCAGTTTACTTATAATAAATTGAAACAAATACAGGAACCCAAAGTCTCCTATACTTACTTCAAAAGATGATTCTGAAAATAGAATAGCCAGAAAAGCACAAAGTCTTTCACTGAATATCCTCTTTCTTAACAAAGACACTTATCATTGAAGCCCAAAGTCTTCAACTTTAAGTTATTACAACCACTTCTATTTATATTAATCATTATTCCTGAAGCACAAAGTCTTCAAAAAACTTGAATTAAACCCTTCAAATGATACACACAAAATAACTATCAATTGATTTGAGAAATGATCAACAAATGCAACTTAAGAATACACTCATTGATTTCCAGATTGACAACACAAAGTTTGTGAATCCCCTGTTCCTTCTATTCAATTCAATAACTTTGCACAATGAAACTCAAAGTTTTCAACATACAAGAGATTCAAGTATAGCTTTCTTGCACACACCAAAAGATAAAAATTACAATGAGTCTCACTCCTTTATATAGGAAAAGAGGAGAGAGAAAGGTGGAGAGAAAAGGGGAAACCCTTAACCACCTTGACTTATTCAATAACAAACTTCGACTTATTCAAAGCTACAAGGCTTAAAGCACTTGCGACGTGATTACATGAAACAACTTTGCACGTGATACTATCACATGCAATTACATCTTTTTTTACATTACATGTAATCTGTCAAATACAAATTACAAATACATGATGAAAATATTTTGTCTGACAAGACACGACTTCTATTACATCATCCTTTATCGGTCTTTATGCTGCTACAGGATGCCCGATGATTGATGTGTTCTGGTTTGGTGAAAGCATCTCGAACCGGAATGTGAATCTGCATCCTTGATTCTTTTGTATTGATGGCATCAACCAATTGCCTGCTTGAAATCAATCTTGAAAGCTTTCTATGCTCTCATCGTTTCGTCACTCATCTCTTTCTTTGAATGGCTCCATTATGTTGTCATTCTTTAGTTACCGGAAAAGGCCATAACATGGTCTTTCAAGCTAGAACTTTGCAGATCCGGAAGAGTATGCGTATAGGATATGAGTGGAAGGCCTTTGAGCAGCGAAAGGCAATGGATTTTGGGCAAAATCAGCGACGAAAAAACTCAAAAATGGAGTTTTCTGGAGGCACTGCACATATGCGGACAGCAAGTTTGGAGCAAGAAAATGAGATGAAAATGTATATGTATACAAAGAGGGGACTCGTTTACTCATAGGTGGGGTTTTTATGTCCCACTACAAGTCATCCGGAAAGCTCATAATGTGTACAAACGGGATTTTTAAGTCCATTTACAGCCTTGGCAAAGAGGGGAAAAGTACATGCAAAACACTTGGAAAGTGGGCTTTTTGGCTTGCATTGCATGTAGGGAAAATAACTCGCCTTTTGGAAGTGATTCCATAATTAGAACCTGGTTTTTAATCCCGACTGCATATGTAAGTATGAAAAACTTCTTGCATATGCAACTTGGAGAAATTTAGACAGAAGAAGAAGGATCAACATCAAAACTCTTTTGTTTGAATACAAGTCTAATGACAGGTTTTTCTAAGTCAAAAACACATGCATTTTGACTCAAAATCGCCATTATGCCTTTAAGTTATTAAAAATGGGCGTCTCACATGCAAGTGCATCTTAAAACCCAACTTACACATGTTAAGTTATATGCTTTTGCGTATGTTTTTAACTTAGCACATATATTTGCATTTAAAAAGCCCACCTTTATGCATTTGGGACTTAGAATATATTGATAGTGGAGTTTTAAAAGTGATTTGTATTATGATGACATGCAACGTTAAGTAAAAACCCCACTTCATTGCATTAAAAAATCTCATGATAATATATTTATATGTAACTATAGTTTTAATGATATAATATGCAAAAGGATTGAAAAAACCCACCTTTAAATATAAAACATTAAAAACTATAGCCAAAACTTCTCAGAATGATGTGAAATTTGAAAATGGGGTTCTAAACCCACTGTATATATAAATGACATTTTTATTTCGTGCAATTATCAATAAAAAGCCCACTTTTATAGGATTTTTAATTTAAAAAATAAGAATATGCAGTCAGGCCCAAAAACCCCACCTGCAGATCGCTTAATTCCTTAATAACTTGAGCTAGACAACTCCGATTGAGGCCTAAGATAGCTTGAAACGAGCGGACTTCAAAATGCTACAATTCTAGGGCAAAAAAAGACCAAAAATCCAACAAACAATCAAGGAAAACCAAATAAAGACTCGTCTTGAAGAATTTAAACCATGAAAGTTTCCGTAGAGTTGTCCAATTTTGCAAATACAAAATTGAGGACAACAGTTTAATTTATAATGGCAAATAGAGAAGGTTCTACATCTGATTCAACTTCAGCCTCTGCTCAATCAATGTCACTACCATCATTTGTAGGCACTCGTCCAATAGGGGCTAGAGACCTTGCTTGGAAGTATGTTTATAAAGGATCGGAACCTAGGTCAATTTTTTGCATAAAATGCGAAAAAAAAATTCATGGAGGCATAAACCACCTCAAGTACCATCTAGTAGACATCACTCGTCATGATGTCAGGGGTTGTTTTGGGACCACTAAGAAACAAAAAGAGAAATGAATACCATACTTGCAGCCGTAGAAGAAAAAAAATTGCAACAAGAGAGGGCAAAGGTAGCCATGGCAGCATCCATAGCTGCTTCTCAAGGTGCTCCAGGCAACCTTGAAGCAACTGAGGATAAACTTCAAAACATTGTGGGCTCTCTTCGTGGCCCACATATCCAAACCAAATTGACCACCACTACCATAGGCACCACTTCATCTACTTCTAGTAGAATAGCACATAATTTTTTTGTGCTCAAAAACACACTTGGAGCACAACCATCATTGGACGCAACTAGATGGAATAGGGAGGTGCATGAGAATACAAACATTGCATGTGCTGATTTTTGGTACTTCAACAACATCATTTTCAATGTAGTATTTGGTTACCGCATTGATTATTGCAAAAAAGGCTACAAAGTGCTTTCTCGCAAAGACTTTAGTGGGAAATTAGTTGATTTAGATTTTTTGATAATTTATGTTGACTTTTAGACTAAATTTATATTTTTAATTTATAGTAACTTAAGTTGAATTTAATTTTTTTGTTTAGATTTAAAATTGTGTACTTAATTTCACTTTGTACTTGTAGATTGTTCATGAATGCGCCTAATAGGGCAAGGGAAGTGGTAAAAAAACAAAGAAAGGAATGGAAAAAATATAGTTGCACTATTCTTTCTAATGGGTGGACGGATGGGGCAAACTACACCATCATTAATTTTTTGGTGGCTTGCAAAAATGTAGTTTTCTTGAAATAGGTGGATACCTCCAACAAAATGAAAACTACAAGAACTTCGGCTCTAATGTTGGAGCAAGTTGTCATGGGTGTGGAAATTGAAAATGTGGTGCAAATAATAACTAACAATGAAGCAACATATGTGGTAGCTACGAAAATCCTCTATGAGAAACACAGGATAATTTTTTGGTCACCTTGTGCAGCACATATCATTGACCTTCTTATGGAGGACACAAAAAACTTGATTGGATAACACTAATTGTAGAGGATTCGAGGAGGATCACAAAATTCATCTACAATCACCCTTTGGTTCTTCACTTGATGAGAGATCACACCCAATGGAAAGAGCTGGTAAGATTGGTTTCACAAGGTTTGCATAGTTTTCTTGGTTCATTGACAACTTTGAAATAAATATTTGAGTCAAACATGGCTAGACTCAACTTTTTTGAAAAAGCCTGAAGGAGAGAGGGTTGCAAGCATAGTTTTCAACAACCTATTTGCACAAAGAGCTACTGGATTGTGAAGGTAAATTCAAAACTTCGAATTTAAATTCATATTGAATTTTTTTTTAAATTGAAGTGTTTCATTACAAATTAACAACTTTAATAGTCGATGTTGAAGCCCTTGGTTAGAGTTCTCCACTTAGTACATGGGGATGATACCCCAATGGGGTATCTTTATGAGGTCATGGATAAGGTCAAGGAGGCTATCAAAAGTGAACAATCAAGTCCACCTACCCATCAATGCAGCAGAGTACTTCTTCAACCTTCATTTTTTCTTCTTAGATCCCAATGGAGAGATTATGAAGGGCCTCACTAAAATGCACTAAGAGCAAGACAACCCCAGCTTGAGGTGAGAGAACTCATTGTCAATTAAATGCAAAGTTATAGGGAATTAAGGGCTAGTCTCTTCTCTTCAAAGCAAGTTAAAAGAGGAAGAACCACTCAAAAACTAGGTATAAAATTTGGAGCCTGTCACATGCATCTTACAAGTTACAAATTTTGAATTTACAAGTTTACAACTATTGATAGTTTTATAAAATATGTTGACTTTTCTTTCTAACTCTTCAATATTTTTTTTGTGGAGAAGTGGTCGACAAATTGGGGTGGAAATACCCCCAAATCTCCAAAGATTTGCTCTCCACATCTTATGCCAACCTTGTAGTGCATCCAACTATGAGTGCAATTGGAGCTTGTTTAAGGCCGCCCACATAAAGAAGAGGAACAAATTGGCTCAAAAACACCTCAATGACCTTGTCTTTGTACAATATAATCTTCGGTTGCACACAAGAAAGGTAGAAGAAATATCAGATTATCCAATTGATTTGGAGATAGATCCTTATATTGATTGGTTAGTGTGAAATGAGCAGCCTCCTTCATTTACCAAGGATGAGATCTATGATTTGGAAAGGCGGGCAATGGAGGGTCAGGGTGGTGGATTGGGGTTTTCATTGGATGACATCGAGGAGGATGAGGATGAAGAGGATAAAGAGTCATTGCCACCAGCATCTACCACCAAGATGGAGCTCGAGCAAAAGCCTGTCATGCCAAGAGCGGCAGAGGAGACGCAGTGGTCTCCTAGGACTAGACCCTCCAGGTCTACCTCTCTCCTTGTTTTCACTAGAGGTGGGAAGACTAAGATGTAAAATGTTTTAATGTAATATGTTTACTTTTAGTTTTACAAAAACAATTTGCTATTTTCATTTTGTTTCAGACTATCAACCATCAGCATTCCACATGAGGATGCCATTTTGTACCCAGTATGCATGCAAATCAATCAAATACAACTAGATTCAGTTTGTTTCTTTTATGTACTCATTTATTGACTCATTGAATGCATCTCCTCTTCGAACTTTGCCACAAAAAACAAAAAAAAAAAACGTTTCTAAAGAAATTTAAGCAATTTTTAAAGTTGTTGAGTTCTTTGCTGAAGTTTTGTCGAGTTGTATTTTTGGGGCTTGCCGAGTTTTTGTCGAGTCTGAGTTTTCCAATTCCAACTATGATCCAAAGTACATGCCATAAATGAAAGTAAAATGTTGTAAAAGGAATTAAATAGCAGACAAAAGGAAATTCAAATTTTCAAATACAGCAATTATTGGAAGATAACCACAAAATCATCTACTCACAGGCATGATCTTTGATGTTTCAGCATCAAAACTATATTTTTCAACTCCTTGGCTTCCTCAAAAAATACTTCAAAATTTATTATGAAAGTCTATGACTTGGATGATTGCAGGGACCAAAACATGTCAAGAATATCTGGACATAAAAATGAATACCACTATAGCTGCATATGAACAGAAATATCTGAGAACATATCTCACCATGATTCTGCATGACCAGGAACATCTATTTCTGCCATTACGTTGATGCCTGTCATAAATAGAACAACAACTCATTTCTCTGTTTCAAACCAGAGACAAAATGTGAAGAAAGTTGAAGTTGAAACAATTAAACTGTGCAGAAGATTTAAAACTATTAGTTGAACAATAGTTATTAGAACCAAAAAGAGCATAAATGGAAATTAATGTTCTAGTCAGACGATGCTCACAACTGATGAGGCCTAAAGATTTTATCATTCACAGAAAAATAGTCACTTGGCCCATTATTCGGCGCTCTTTTTTTTCACTTAATATTGCCACAACAAATGTGACAATAATTCAGTCTATCTTCAAAGTCCACTCTCCATGATACATTCATGTGAAGTCTCCCCATATTAATCTCAGGAGGCAGCAGATTATCACTACCAAAGCAGATCACTCAGGCCCACAAGATTGTTATGCCAAGCAGAACAGTTGAACATTTCTCAAACATTTTAACAAGGATAAGTAGTACTTAACAGAATAGGAGGCCATATCAAGCTGCAATCATGCTGTAATTCCAGGTAGACATTTCTCAGGCTTTCTTACAGAAAATCCTTTATATTTTTTTAAAATGTAAGATGATGTTCAGCATTTCAAGTCTAAGAGATGCAAGAAAGAAATATTGATCACTCCAAAATTATTCTCATAAAATTAGCTAAATCTTTTTGAAATTCAAAATGACATTTTAACAAGGAACAAACTAGTGCACTTTCTTTATAAATCTATTAATAAAAAAATATTCAAATATCACTTCATGACATGCTTACTTGGGAAACGTCTGTATTTCATCTATTCAAAATATAGTTCAATTTACTTTTCAATTTTTGTCTTCTCACTGTAAAAGTATATCACACGTGACGAATTTGAAGGAGCTCCACAATTTTGCTAAGCTAAACAATGTTTTTAAAATTTTCTAACTTATGCTCATTTTTCATAGCTCCTTCCAAAATGTAGCATCAAAATTTCAACACAAAAATGCAGTAATCATCACACACAGAATCTCATTGCGTGAACTAATTCCTCTAAACATTTTGAAAACATCAATTCAACGTCATTTGCTGAAACAAACACCTGTGCTCTGAGTGAGATAAAAGTCCTATGTATGTCTGGAATTATAACAAAACAAAGATGTACCTAAAAACATGAATGTCCCTTATCCAGAGAGAGAGCAACAGTGTTATAATCTGGGAAATCTGTTACCCTTTGATAACTTGTATGTCATTGGATCATGTATTTGAACTTGTCAGTCAGTTAAGCAATCCAAAAGCACAGTTAAATCGCAATCTGATTGTAGGAACTAAATAATACTCAGCTTCAAACTACATTCTTTAAGATAAATCTAATTGATAGATGCTAATTCTATAATTAGCTTGTTAATCTTAAAATCGATCAAGCTATGGAAACAAGATATCACAAAACGTCTATACCAGCATGTGACGTGCTGTGTACTTAGATAAGGATTTGGTGTGCACCTCTTGATTTTGCAAACCTGAACATCATGAAAAATCACATATTAGAGAAGCTAACATTACAGCCAATGAAATATTTCATTCATTGAGAAAAATTAGAAAAGTTACTGACAAAATCCTAAAATAAACAGATATGAAAATTTCTTTTGTGCTTTGAAAACAGAAAGTTCACTTAGGAAAAAAAATCCGATAATGAACTGTTACATACAATAGAAGCTATTCTAGGTTAATGTTTCTCTAATCTGGCAAAAACTAGCATATCATAACAGTTGTCACGTGAAATTAAAGGTTTATTTATTGGCAATATGAGATGACAAAAGTTAAAAACCTATCAAGCTTCTCACTCACAGAGGATGGAAAGTCCAATAGTCATGCAAAGGTCATGAGACCCCCAACATAACTTCAGACTGCAAGGACTCTAAAAATTAGTCAAAGATAGAGTTAATATATAGGTTTCTCAACGGCATAAATTTATTTTCATGGACAACATCATTGAAATAATAAGAATGTAAAGATTTCTGTGGGTTACACACAAATGTCAGATTAAACCATTGCATCTTGCGAGCCCAGATTCTAGACAGCTGTGCCCTTTGAAGTATCATGCTAATTGTGTAAACGCCAAAAATTTCACCCTTGAAACACTAATTCTTGCACAATTATGCAGATTTATATTATCAGAGTGAAAGACAAAGAGATCATGCCTGACAACAGATTTTCAGGTTTGTTGTCTACTGTAGTTACTGCAAAATTGCAAATCAAGGGCAGCCCAATAAATAAAAAACTTAATAGGGTAGACTGTAACATACTCCACGATGTCATGGGCATCATCAAATGTATAACGCTCCCATCCTGTGTAAGAACCCTTCCAAAGGCCAGGGAATGATGGAATCTCTAAAGGAAATGATTCCTCGTCTACAATATGCCAATGCAACACATTCTGCAATCCATAAGACCAAATTTATCTTACCAACTTTCTTATCTTGCACATTGAATAGATATAAACAGAGTGAACATTTCAAATTTGTAGAATGCCCACACATTTGTAGGCCATTATCATGCACAACTGTGAAATTTTGGAAATGCACAAGTTATGGAGATCTGTTTAACTTCTCAAAGGTTGAATGATACATAAGTCGGCCTGACATTACTTACAAATTTAGCATATGACATGGAATCAATTATTTGTTTGATGATTTCGACTGGTTGATAATGTCTAGAAGTATCTGCAGAAACAAATGATTCTCAGAATTTGTACCTTCATCATTCTGGATAGATATAGCAAATTACATCCATTGGCCAGGTAGGAAAACTTCAATCACCTGCTAGAAAAAGGTAAAGATAGAACCACAAACCTATGAGTAGCCCACGAAATGCAAATCGAGGTTTATCATGGATAAGCCAAGGTGCATTAGATATTTCCACATTCTTTGTCATAAAGTTGAATGCACATAATTGGCTGAAAGTCTGTAAATAATTAAGAGTTAGATGTATAAATATAAAGATCAACGTAACCAAAAGATTACAAATTCAGAGACATTGCATGTGCTCCTCAAGATTTTATTGTTTAACAAAAGATAGCCTTCTATATAAGAGAATTATTACAAGCAGGATACATGAAACTTTCTAAACCTTTTGTATTTATAAAGCAACATGGTTCACGGTTTTCTGTCAAGCGATGCTAGTTGTTGAGACTTGTAAATGTAACTAAAGAATATTATCTTGCTTCTATTGAGCAAACACAAACCTCTCAGTTGCTCTGAGAAACTGAAAGATTATGTTAATAGACTAACCTATGCATTTATGATGTACAACAAGAGACATAACTGTAAAAGAAATTCTGAATGAAAGAAATAAAAAATTGAAATATCGTACATAAAACAACACATCACTGTGAGCGTACTTAAGCACCTTACCTCTAGGCCACGCAATGCACCATACACAGTCTTTGCCTGCAAATAGCATGAAAATCAGCATCACAGTAGATGATCCCCACCTCAAAAAAAAAGAAATAATTCGCTCTGACTTAGCAAGTTTAAGGAAGTTTAAATTTCAAAAGCTGAAACAAATTTAGTTACCATACTGTTATAAACAAAAGAGAGCTGGTTAAGGTAGCTTCAATATAACAAGTCAGAGGACAAGTAAATTCTAGAAGCTGCAACAAATTTAACGTGCTCAGGCTACAAGTTACAAAAGGAATAACTAGCATGGATGATAGACCATGGATATTCAGATTAATGACAGCATTCTAAATGGAAAAGCAGATTAAGAAACTAAATTAAGAATTGAACGTTATTGATTCTTCATTGCCTCAGCCAATGTAATAACAGTGTAACCCCGGCACGGGGGTACGTCGGTACAGGGGAACGCCGGGACGAGTTTCGGGTACGGGAAAAAAAAGGGCCTCAATTTCGGTACGGCGGGGGTACGGCGGCGGGGGGACGAGGGGGAGGGGCCAGGGGTGCTGCATTCTATACATATAAAACTTGAAATGCTAATTATGAAATGATGTTTCAATATAACATACCAAATTGGTTCTTGGAATCTTGAAATACTT
>MU227002.1:100082-111457 GCA_018584345.1 Thuja plicata
TATCAAGCTTGATGTTACAATGGAATTACAAATCAATAAAGGTGTCCAAAATGACCAGTATGTGAAGTAGTGATGAGATTAATTCATTTTAAAATTGAACTTACTTGAATTTAATGGTGCGGAACAAAGAGGAGAACTCGTCAATTGTCCTTCTATTTTGCGGTGCACTGTCTCTTCACATCAAATCGAATGTTGAGCAAGATTGGACTTAGGATTTCATTAAAGTGCTTTATCATGGTTTATGGTAGAAGTCCCTCGCTTAGTTACCAAATTGTTTGTATTCTCAACTGTGAAAGAGGAATTTAGGAAGTGGTGGATTTTTTAATTAAAACCGGTGAATTTAACATAAGGATTACTCTAAATAGAAAAATAACTTGTATAATTGTTATATTTGAATTGAATGCATAAATTTATATTTTTTTGAAAAAAAAAAATTTATTTATTAGAAAACATGAAATCTTGTTCAACCGCTATGCCTATAAATGACAACCTTGCCCTAATTGGGTTTCTCATCTCTTGCAACTACCTGCTTTAACAATGTGCCATTTGTGTGATATTATTTTGCATATGCTACTCACCATGCCCAGTGTAGTGGATCAAACTTAGCGCTAGAAACAATTCCTGTGTCGGTCTTCATTGCTTTATCCATCGAGCCTTTTGTTGTTTGCATTGAATCTGAATATGGTTTCTATTTTGCATAAATTCCGGTGTTTTGATCTCTTCCCAAGCTAGGTCACTTTATTGCTCATGGATGCGTAATTCTAATCACTAAATTGCTTAGCCAAACTCGTCCCTTTCAATGCTCTATATTCGGCTCTCTTTCATTCTCTTCTCTCCAGCAGGCTGCTGTGTGATTTTTCTCGATTCGTATGCTTCTACATTTTGACATAAAAACTCCCTCCCATTATGCTTTGATGGATATTCGTACCCTGCTCGAAAGCTCCCATTTTATCACACACTGGCAGTATGCTAGAAAGGTTGTTTTTTGTTTGAAAATTTCTGAAGTCTTTTCAACAAATCCATTTTGTATATATCCTGCAACCATAGCATTTCTTTGAGGCATTTTGTCGAACAATTCACATGCCTTGTCTATGTCTCCACATTTTATGTTTTCCGCATGCAGCAATTGTGCATCTACCAAAAATCTAAATAGCAAAATACAAGCCACAGACCTTGAAACAAAGATCAAATTCCTCTAGGCGAACCCCGTTGCAATTGCTTGGGTTTGAACAGAGGAACAAACATTCACTTCTTAGCATGCTCCTCTTGTGTTCCTCTCTCTCATTCTTCATTACTGGCAAATAATTAATCGCAAGATGTGGTGCAACTGCAGCTGCAGTTACATTAGAAACCCTTGTCTCAATTTGAACGGGTTGTGAAATTGGGTACTGAATTTTTCCCTGAACCTGCTTGCACCACTTGAGCTGGTAATGCAACTGAGACGTCATTAATTTAAATGTTGACAGGTTCACGCTCTACTTTAGACAATGAAGGTGATACCATGGATGTATTCTCTGTTGACAGCCTTGCTCTTTCATTATGTATGAACGACTTGTTAGTTTAAAAATTTGACGGTCAGGATGACTTCTATGGTCATCCACACCTCTTCCAAGTTCTGAACAGTTGGATTGTGAACCCAGGTCTTACATTTCATATAAGGAAACGCCTTCGGCGTAATTATCTTTAATACGATATATGTGATGTTTATGGTTATTATGATGAGATAATTTTATGAATGAGAATAATGTGGATGGATATCTACTTGATAAAACTAACCCACAGCTTCAAGAATAACAATTGATCTACAACCAAGTCGAAAGGTGTCTTTATTGCAATCGCATGGAAAATGTCAAAGATAATAGTTCACTAACAACCTTGCTAACTTTGCCTTGGAGATCTTAATGCACGAGGTAGTTGAGAAACTTGTAAAACTACCTTTACAGTTTAAAATTGCATTTATGAGTTCTTGTATGGTCTCATGTTGATGTATGATGATATGTTGGTGATTCAGTAGGACTCTAACATTGTTGTTAGTTAGAATTTCATCGATTCCTAGATTAGTGGAAGAATAAGTATCCTTAGTTTAGGACAACAGTCATCTTCTTTTACCAAAATATGAATGTAATTATGAGAACTCTCTTGGACTATCTATAAAGTTAATTTCTTTCAAAGAGATGGGCTCAACTATATGCTTATGATATATTTTTCCTAGACCATAGAGTAGTTATGGTGCAGGAGCACCAGGGACACCTTGTGCACACCATGACCATTATTGGTCAATCATTGTAATAAGGCCATTATGAGGCCATTTTATTTCCTTTTAGAGTCAAATAGGGGTACAAGATCATTGGAATCATGTGTGTAAGACCATTTGGCCATATTATCATCGTTGTGTTCGTCAGGTCCTGAATAGGTCCATATGGTCAACTTTGGGTCAAAGTTAGTCAAAGTGATGTAAAAAAATGAGAATCATGTTTTTAGGTCATATTTTTCATATTGGTGAAGTTTTAGGTGATTTGGAAATCATTTGGTCATAAAATGTAAAAATTGCAAAAGTTGCTCAAAGTTGTTATGAGCAACTTTGCAACTTTGTTTTGCAAAATCTGTCTTTTTGTTTCCCAACCGACCAACAGTTTTGAAAATTGGTAGAAACAGTTGTTTTTTATTAAGGAAAACATGTTTTGATGGGTTCCTGAAACCCTACAGAGCTAAATAATAAAAACCTAGAGCATATAAACGTTAAGTATCAACCAAAATGAAATAGGTAGTCCAAACAAACAGTCCCAGTAAATACAGAAAGCCAGGGACAAAACCCTAAAAAGCCAGGAAAATAGAACCAGGGGCTCAAATCAGGCAATGTCTCTGAGGATCTCAGCAGCACGCATCTCCAGCTCAGTCATTCTACCCGTAGCTTCTTTTAGGTCAGCCAGCTCTTTATCAGCTTCTTGGTTTTCCATCTTCTTAGTGGCCTCTCTTGTCCTCTTCTTATTTCCCTCTTCTGGAAGCTTCTCCCTGTCACTATTCAGTGGCTGATCCTCCTTATTCCCTCTTTGCTCTTCAAATTTGTCAATGATCACCTTAATATTATCATTTGAAGCCTTTAGTATGTTGTAGCTTTGCTCAACTATTTTGACCATTGAGTCTTCAATGCTTTTGACTCTTTTCTTCAGCTCGTTCACTCTGCTATCCAGCTCCCTGTCCTCCGCAATGTTCTTGTTATTGTTAATTATGTTATCTTTCTCCATCTTGTCCATTCTTTTTTTCAGCTCGTAGATTTCGTAGAAGGTCCATTTCGTGGTTCTATAGCTATCAATGGCACTGATTTTTGCATTGTTCAGCACATCCATATGAGGATCCTCCCTCGCATTGTCACTAAGAATCACCAAAGCTGGATCAATTAACTCTTCCATCTAGATTCTTCCCTCTTTGGTCTCCTTAACCAAAGTCCTAACCATTTCTCTCTTTATCCCCATTTTAGCAGAGATCGTGTCAAAATTCCTCCAAACAACTTTCTTGTTTTTGCCAATAATGCTGCAGGTGTAATGATCTTCGCCATATTCCACAAAACCTTGACTCTGATCATCTTCCTCATTACCCCTCCCTTGACTATCCTCTTTTTCGTCTCTCTCCTCTTGTATATTTTCCTGACTGTCCCGCCTCTCCTCCTGGGTTTCCTCCTTAATCTAATTCCCTCTTTTGAACCTCGTTGCCCTCTTCCCTGAGCTTGCCTCCTCATTCTGAGCCGACAATTTGATTGTTATCTTCCTCTTTACTTCCCTCCTCCCCTGCTTCCCGCCTTGTTTCATTTTTTCCTCTTCTCCAGAACTCTCATTCTCCGTTTCCATCCCATCCGCATTTTCGTTGTACTCCCTATCTGAAAAGGGTTAAATATAAACCCTCTTTGGGTCGAAGGTGACAGAGATGTGAGTTTGGAATGATATGATCAATAAAATATTATTTTTATAACGTCCAAACTCGGTAAATTTGTTGATCATAAACTTATTACTCATAAACATGGATTGATTTTTCCCTACAACTGTTTATAGATCAAAATATAATGAATGAGCTTTGATTTGGTGGAAGGTTGAGGCTCTGTTGTTAAGTGTGGAATAAGTATTGTGAGTTTCTTTTAAAATTGCCTAAAACCCTCTTAGGGTAAGCAGTGACCCTGTAGAAATTCATAAGTTTTATTCTCATCTGTACAAAGGGCCAAAATTTGGTATATCTCTTTGTTACAATGTATATTTGCATGATTTATGGTTTGGTGGTTTTGTGTGAAGGTTTAATTCGGTTTTGAAGATGCCCTTGCATGACTGTCATAAAGTTTTATAATTGTATCAGCAAATTGGATTGTCTTAATCAAATACAAATAGATTTGAGACAATCAAACATTCTAAGGGGTGAGATAAGGTTGAGACAGATATGGATGGATCTCCTAATTTGCATGGTGATGGCTTGTGTTGATCAAATTCATTGATTTTAATATCTCTATCAGACTGGCCTATAACAGTGAATATTACAATCACAATCAATAGTTTGGAACCATTGGAATAGGGAAGTAAATTGTTAAAAGAATATTGTATTGGTCATTTGACCTTCCTCAACCACTTGGAAAGGTTCCAAATTGGTTAAGTTTCTGGAAATAAAAGACAATATCAAATTGTCATGACTCTGATAGGGATAGTCAAAAAAGTTTTGTATTCAAAGGCAACTTGATACCATTCATGTTCACTACAAGTGTCAATAAGGTGTCACCCTGACTGGAGAGTGGATGGTCAAAATCTCTTTCACTAATGTTTCCTCAAAAGAATGAATTTTTTATAAGGTAATGTTGACCAGACAATGAGGTTGTGGATGTATGTTGATTGGGTTTTAAACCATCATTGAAAGGAGTCTATGTTCATAGGGGTTTGTAGTGACTCGTAGATTTGTTTAATGGGTTCAAGGTAGTTTACAAACCAAAGGAAGCACTCAAGACATGAGTTCCTTATACCTTGTTTTCTAATTTCTAGGAGAGACTACCTAATGCAAGGTATGGGTCTATTTGGAGTTTGGTGGGTGATCAGTTCTTTGAGTCTGTGTTCCTGATTCTACTTGAAGGTATTCTCATAAGTAAGTAGATGCTCATTCAATTTCAAGATTGATAAGGTATTTGGGAATAATTAAGGGTCATAGTTGAAGAGTAGTTCCTCTTGAAGAACCTATATAGGTGGGTGTTGTTACAAAACTAGAAGAATGGTGGCAAGTTGCCAAGTTGATATGTGTGAATCCTTTTGCCTCTGCATCAATTTAGAAGTTATTTTCTATTATCATGTACTATTACTAAATGAATAAAGTTGAATTATTGGATGATACATTGAGTTGATGTTAGAAACACTGAGAGGGGGGGTGAATCAGTGTTTGTCAATTATCTTTATTTCAGCAACTTTAAACTTAAATCAAATAGATGACAATTGAAGCATAACACAACAACACATAACACAAGATATGATTACAGGGAAACCTTGATCAGAGGAAAACCCCAGTGGGAATTAGTACCCACAAATGATTGTACTAGTCTTATGAACCTGTTAGAGTTCCTTTGCCCTATTAGGAGCAGTCTTTACAATACAAGTACAATGACCCTGTTAGGAGTCTTTACAAAACCCTGTTAAAGGTGGTTGGCTCATTGCTAGAGCTCACTACTCAATAGGGTGAAGGCTACAACCTTCAGATAATAATTATACACTATATCAAAAGATGAACTACTGTAATGACACTGTTGTCTGATCAGTTCCATTTATGCATTGATGCTTTAATCTCTTGAAGACTTCTACTTCATACTGATTTTCTTATATTTCTCTTCTGAATATCTTCTCTGCTTTATTCTCCATTCACACACCTAATACAAAAGTGCATGTCTAGTATATATACATGCCTGAATAGACATGACAAAAAACAAGACCTTAGTCGGCCCAAAAACAACATACACAACGCTTCCAAACAAATTGGCTTAAGCGTGTTTACATGAGTGTTAAAGACATATTCACAAACATATTACAATAGGCGCATGGCCATTACAAAATATAATATTATATGCTAATCCAAAAACTGAAGTCGGTTTCATACTCTGCTTCCTGAACTTCTAGACATAATCTTGTTGTAACTTCTCCGTACTGTCATACCGTACCATGCGTGTATAGACTAAGCTTGATGACATATCATAAAGCTTAAGTATAATGGTGCATAGTCTGACTCAATCATACCCACGTGCGTTGGTGCTCTGATCAACTGCATATCTCTGTACTGCTCTGTTTTATATACTTAGCCAATTTTGATCTTCAAAGTTTACTGTCAAAACTTCATATGACTTTTTTGCCATAATGACAACACAAAATAAGTTATATACACCCTGAGTGTCAACTTTCCAACAATCTCCCCCTTTGTCATTAATGGCAACAAAGGAATGTGCCCAAGTTACTTAATCTTTGACTTAACAACAAAAAACTGTACATTATAACTTTGGCTATATATATATAATACTCCTTATATACATACACTACTCCCCCTTTGACATTAATGAAAAAGGTGCCAAAATTTGTAGGTATTTAGGTACTTACTCAGAGTACACATCTGGATATGCAATCTGAAGAGTCTTGATCTCTTGCTGCCAAAATACCTTCAGTGCATCAACAGTCTGAAGATGGGCGCATAATGCATATGTGAGTTTCTCCATCTTTTTCAGATCCATGCAAGGGCCTTGATCATATGTAACAATTGTTGCATCTATATGTTTTATGTTCTCATTCAAGACAACTAAGGAGGGAACAAGTGCATTTCTTAGTTGTGTTTGCCTGATCCTTATCTTGTTGATCTCTACCTTGGCCTTTTCAATCTTTTCTATCTGCCCTTGATAGATGTTGTTGTAGATGTTGATGTCTTGGGAGTATGTTTCAACTAATTTCCTAATGTTTTCAGCCAAGATGTCTGCATCTTCAATCTTCTTGATGTGCTCAGAAGTGAATTTTCCTCTGTCCATACACCTCTCTATCACCTTCCTGCCTTTTGTTGCTAACTCTTTCGGAATTGTTTGACCAATCTTCAAGGAGTTAAGATCTAATGAGAAGTTCTTGATCAGTTCATCTAATCTTCCCTTTTTGTACTCATCCTCTACAGTTTTAGTATCTGAATCTACTAAACTTGTGAAGTTTGCTTTGAAGCAAGTCAATATGCTGTCAACATCATCCACTGACTGGATATTTGCCAATTTCTTATCTGTTGGTACTAAGTCGTTCAAAATGTTCATTGACTCTAGAAAGAGAGGGTTTCTCATAACTTGTTTCTCTTTGGCTTTCTCCATGGCTAATACACTGATTTTAATTAGGTCTTCTTCTCCCCAAGCATCTAGGTTTGTTGAGTCAGGGGTCAAGCTTGACAACAATGATACTGATGGTTTGATGGATGGAGTGAATATAGCATTTTGACTATCCATATGTTCACTTTTCACTGGGATCTCCATAAAGGGTGGATCATTATGTTCATCCTTTCTCTTTTCATCTTGTCTTGTTGCATGAACTTGTTCTTGCTGCAAAGAAGTATTATCAGTGCATACCTTCTCAACTTCTTCAGTACTTACAAATTCTTCTTCAAATTTATTTAAATAATTTTCTGAGGCTGACATGGTGATCTCAACATCATTTATGACAATGGTTTCATCTGAATCTTTGACTGTATCAGAGGGTGATGTAACTTTGGGCACTAAATCATGTGGACCTGTCATAGGCACATTAGGAATCTCTGGTTCTTTATCATGTTTGGGAGGGACTGGAGTCACTTTAGTTGTAGGCGTCGTTGATGGATACAAGTGTCTATCCAAAAATACTTGATCAAATTCTTTTTAAGTCTCTTTTCCAACCAACTCATACTCTCTGTTCATGATGTGAAGAGTTCTTGTTTTGGTTCTTAGATGAGGTATTACCAAATCTAATAGAATTGCTTTCTCATCATGTGAGAAAATAGGGAGAAGATTATCAAATGTTTCTTCTCTAATCCTCATATCTTCCTCTATTGCTTGTCTTTTCAATAGGTCTAGTATGTTCCATACTTTGTCTGGTATGACTGTCTTGAGTTCCAATACTGACCTTTTAAACTTGATCATGTGAGAGATAATCATAGAATGAATTTTTGATTTATCTATCTCTTGGTACTTGTCATAAACATTTGAAATTGAGTAAAGTCTTCCTTCATTAATGATTTTGTTCCTTAAGACTTCAAGACTGGGTCTGAATCCTACCTCAAGAGGGGCTTGAGTGTTCTTTACTTTTCTCTGTGTTGTCCTTGAGGATGGGTGACCTGTGGGAACTTGCTTCCTTCTTCTGGTCATCTTTCTTGGTACCGAAGATGGAGAGGATTCCAATTCAATAGTAGTTGAAGGTGCAGATGTACCTTCATCAGATTTCTTCTTCTTCTTGTGGATATCATCTAATTTCTCTATCTTGACTTTTGTAGGTGTTTGTTTAAGTTCTCTTGCAATTTTAGCTTCCCTAGCTTTATCTAGGTCTTCTTGTGTGACCCCATGAACCTTTAGGATGTTAGATGTAATCCTTGATGCCTTTCTTTTATTATCTGAACTGTATAAGACAAAATCAACTTGATTTGTCTTCTCTTTGTATGTGCCACATCTTGGCTCTTTTGGATCTTTAGGCGCAAACAAAAGAACTTGTGCATATCCTTCTAAAACATGTTCTTCTACTTCATAACCAAGTGGATGAATCCATTTGGTTCTTGGCTCAAATTCTTCCATGCAAGTACAGTCAGTTTCCACCATGAAGCATATGGTGTCCTTGTATTTCTCAACTATCTTCTCTGATATTTTGAACCTCTTCTACATCTTGATCCTGAATGTTTTGATCTCCATGTCCATAGAATCCTTTACACTACTTTCTGATGTAGCCTTTAATGAAATTTGTGACATAGTAGGTTTGCTCTTGTCTAGGTAAAGATTAGAGACTTTGCCAACAATGTGAAAGTATAGGTAGATAATCAAAGAGCCAAATCTGAATATTTTGCTCTTGTCATGCTTGATAGCTCTAATGTTCTCAATCAGTTGTGTGCGCAATATCTCACAAAGATTATATTGTGTGTTATCTCTTGCCATCCTTATTGCTTCCAGAACAGTAGCTACAGACACACTATTCAGTCTTCTTGCGTGCTGAAACTTGTAACCAAGTATCATGGTGAGGAGTTTGATGTATTCTTCCACAATGGGATCAACAATCATCCTGTGCCTATCACTTCTAGATAAGCAAGCCTGCTCAACTTGTTTCTTTACATCCTTTCTAGTAGGAAGAAAAGGTTCAACCTTGGAGAGTCCAGTCATCTCATGAATGAGGTCAGCAGTAATGCAGACAGGAACTTCACCAATCTAATACAGATCATCATGTATCCTACTAAGTAGAATTTTAACCCATTCTGGTTCATAGAACTCATGCGCATTTGTGTACTCAAAAATAGAGTTATCAGTGAGATGTGAGTATTCATCCTTGCATGAGTATTTTGGTTTCATCATTGATGCCATGAGCGTTGTTATGTTGCTGTCACCAACAAACTCCCTCTTACAATAGATGTAAGCGTGAATGTCCTCTACATACATGACTCCTAGCGGAGTCTTGGAGAATGCCCCTTCTACATCATATAGCACAGACTTGAATGGATGCTTCTTAAACACATATCTCTTTTTCTCAAAGATGTCAAACACTGTAGGAATAGCCATTACTTACTTGTAACTTGCTTAAGTAGGGTTTCACAAGATTTTGAAACGATGCGTCCGCTAGGGTTCCGTTTCAACTTCGATTCATCTTGCTAACCAACCAATGGTTTATCCTTCAACACTTCGATGCTAACTGCTGATGCGCTCTCTGAATGGTCAATCTCGAATGCAAAGTGAGGATAAAAGATCTTTTACTGAATTATATATAAGGTTATTGCATTTAATGCTTGTTGCCATAATGCGGTTTTCATTGAGAATTTCAATCTTTGTTTCAGTCAAAGTTCAAGATATGCGTCTATGCATACTTCCTCATTTCTTCATCAGTTACATGAATCCATAGGCGCATACTCAGAGGTGAGTATACCAGCCATGCAGGGGTTTAGAGCTAGAATATCCCCCCCTAAGACCATAAGGGTCACTAACCAAAAGTAGAAGTTGTGTCCACTATGGATGCATCTACTACCTTGTTAACATCATCATCTTTCTTTACTTCAACCAATATTTTTCCTGAATCTTCTGTAGCTTTTACAAACTTGACTTCACCAGATTCTTCAAATAATGATTCTTTAGGCTTTTCTTATTTTTGAGTTCTTGACCTGCAAAACCTTGAGATATGTCCTGCTTTGTTACATGAGTGACAGATGATTGGAGGTCTATTGATATTGTTTATCATGTTGCACTGCTTGGCTGTGTATCCATTATAATTACATATATGACATGTAATGTTCTGATAGTTTTTCTGAGGTTGATTTCTCTGATTGTATTGAGTCATATTTCTTTGGTTTTGTTGTGATTGATTTCTTTGACTTGTTCTGCAATGTATAGCCCTATGACCGAATTTATTATAGGAGTAACAATAGCCATTGAAAGGTCTTACCTATTTACAATCTCTTGTCAGGTGTCCATGTTTGTTATAAGCATAACAAGTTCGGTTAACTAGCTTGTGTTCATCTTTAGGGGGTTCTGCATTACCCTCTGCAAGATTCTCAAATTTCTTTGCTTCTGTGGATTCTTCTTGTGCTTTCTTTCTTTCTTGCATTACATTGATTTCAATTTGAGATACACTATATCCAACACCAGTAGTATCACCTTTTAGCTTATGTGCATAAAGTTGTGATTGAATTAGATCATAACTTGTGTGTAGTTTCTCAATTTTGTCTTTTTCTTCTGTTAGTTCAGATTCAATCTTTTTCTTGATGTTTTCCAACTCCAAGATCTTCATATTTGCTTGCATAAGTTCTTCATCTAATTGTTTACTTTCTTTGGTGTTTTCTTCAATAGCAGTTAGGCCATCTGAAAGTTGTTCATTCAGATCTTCAATCTTGTCCTTCAAAGACATGTTTTCTTCATTCAAGTTTTTGACCATTTTCCCAAATCATTTGTAGAGAAATATTTCTGATCTTTTCTTAATTTTTTGATAAGCATTTGGAGCCATCAACTTTTAGTTTAAGTTCTTCATTTTCTTTTTCAAATCTGTCAAGATCATCAAGGGCTGCTTCAAGATTCTTTTTCAGATGTTTCCTTGCTGCTGAATCCATGATCTCCTCAAGTGGTTAAACTTTATTTTAGAGGACCAGAGCTTTGATACTAATTGTTAGAAACACTGAGAGGGGGGGGGGGGGGGAAT
>MU227002.1:125013-175528 GCA_018584345.1 Thuja plicata
TATAATAGTTAATATAAATCAGTGATAAAAATCACCTAGGACATTAAATTGATTAAAAGAAATATGCCAAGCAGTAACAGGGTCGTTTGGACATAAATCGAGGGTATGATCACACTTAGGGCAAATATGGTCCATAGTTGCGACAGACCAAATTCAGGTGGTTACATATGCTAGGTATTGTAGTGGTTCTGAAGTATTCAAACCTTAGTAATCTAGTAGGTGATGTGTAAATTAACGAAACTCTCATTAAAAAAAATTTATTGACCTAGGTGAAACTATCAATGTGATGAACAAAGAGGCAATGAATACCTTGAAACTAATTACCATTTTACTAACATTGATTGTCTTGTAGTTAATAGATAGATTCACTATAAAATCAGAAGGAGAAATTGAAGTTTTGTTCATAACCTTGAATACATTGGAATACACTATTGATTTTGTGGTTCTAAAACATAAAGCTAACCTGAGAGGATATCCATTTATTCTTGTGAGGTCGTTGCTATCCACCACATATGCTTTTATTGGCTACAGGTCTAGAAACATGATCATCTGTAATGAGAATTTAACAAAGAAATTGGCTCTTATCCACCAGCTCAACCTCAAATTTATATAGAACAAAGTGTTTGGCCTACACTAGAAGATGAGGGTTAGTATTCCCTTCAAATATTAATGAAAATAGAGAGAATCCTATGATTCATAGCCAAGATAAAGATGAAACTCTTTCTCATATTGTGCATAAGTCTTAGAGTTTGGAACTGTAGCAAGAAGAATTTCTAAATTGTTTGACTTGTCCACTTCATAGCATACTGGACAACGATGATGCATCCACATTAGGGTTGGTTCATGACATATTACCATTTGTATAGAGGAAAATGATTATCAATGCTAAGATGTAAATCACTCACTAAGATCCTATATATACATTGGAATACAAACCTACCCTTAGCCAAAATATGATTAGCACAACCAAAAGGAGGAAGGGTGTTGATGCAAGATCAATGACCAAAGGGGGGTTTTGGATTCCTAAAGGGAATAAATGTGATATGATAAATTACAAAGAACATATCTGATTTAATAAATTAATTGCAAAGGAAAAAGAAGGAAGAATAAGTGTACATGGAAACTAGATGGAGAAGGTAGTCCTTTGAATAAGAATTTGACTATCGTCAAAATCTTGGATTCTGCTCTAACTTCAGATCTGAAAAGAAAGGACCTGTACCTTTCTGCAGTTGAAATATCACTAAAAAAAGGTAGGTACAAGTTTACTTTTTGAGAACAAGTCGACTAGTAAACTTGTTCCTAGAAAAAACTAATGAAACTTTCTCAAATCCTTTAACTGTACTTGTACTGCCCAAATTCAAAATTGCATCTTTGCAACCTATTCCTGTACATAGAAAAATGATGAAAAAAGTTGTGGAAAGGAGTTTTCCTTGGCCAAACCCCTATTTAGGACCCAACCTTGGAATATGATAGAAATTGCATAAAAGAAATTAATTTAAAAGGAAAATTGTTGATTTACCTTGATTGAAACCCTCATGAAATGATGTAGTAATCGCCCAAATCCATGAAGATGCTTGAATGTGCTTGGAGTCCAAAGAGTTGACCTTTGAATGAGAGTAGAATCAAGGATACTTTCACAAATACATGGATCTATGATTGCCACTCCTACATATTTAATGTATATACGCTTGATAACCACGTGCAAAGAATAAGTGAGAAAGGGGTGGATGAATGGATCTCCTTGATTTAGAATTCCTCTACTTGGCCATCATGGGAGAGAAACTTGCATCAATTATAGAATATTTCCTTTTCTTGAATGGATATTGGAGAAATAGAGACCTGAAGATTTTGAATCATATGCTTGCCTTCAAATCATGAACCCAAATCCTCAATTGTTCTTGCTTGATTTGCTTGAATGCTTCCACTTTTTTGTCTTATTATCTTATCTTATGAAAAATTAGGAGATAGGAGGTCCTTTTATAGTAAATCCTTGAATTTGGGATTCAAATTTGATCAAGGCCGACCACAATTGAAAACCTTGGAAGAAGACCCCGACATTGAGCTCTGGGAAAAATTTGGCCCAAAAAGCCCAGGGATGAGTCCTCCAGTCAACTTGTCCCTAGAAAAATGGGCTCAAATTTCACAGAGATGTTAGGGAAAGTGAAAAGAAGTGGAAGGAGAAAATTCAAGATGATGTGATTGAGCATAATGAACATTCAAACCTTGAAATCGCCAAAATGAGGGCTAATAGGTCCTAAAGACATCCAATTATGGGTGCTAATTTTTTAGGGAGATACATTTAGGCCCCACTTTAGCGGGAGTATGAGATGAACTCATTCTCATGGTAAAGTAGATTAAATGCATAAGAATAATCTCATCATGGTAAAGGAGACAAAGAAACATCAAGACCCCAAGTGACTCAAGTCTTCATTAAATCCAAAACCAAGATAAGAGAGGCATCACTCGAAAGAAAGAGAAAGGTGTGATCACTAACCTAGTAAGAGATTGTCTTCCTATGGACCACACAAAAGGAAAATGATGAAAAACATGGCATTGAAGGTCTAGCAAGCTATGTTATGCTAGTCAGTCCATCAAACATGATCAAGCCTTAAGGAAAGAATTATCTTTGTTAAGGGATCTGACAAAGGAGTGATCAAGCCTAAGGAAAGCATTGTCTTTATAAGGATCAAAGAAGGGGGGTTTAGTCCTTAAGGAAAGCGTTGTTTCCATTAAGGTATTCACAAGAGAGATTGCATCAAATCATTGTGTGAGTGTGTACAAAATATGAAACATGGAGCCGAGTGTATGCCCCCATATTAAAGTGATTGCAAACACCTTTGACAGGAGCATTGGCTTTAACAAAGCATACATGCACCCACAAAAAATGTTTCTACTATGAGATAACCCCAATAAAGGACAAATCAAGGGAAATGAACACATGGAAAAAGAGATCACGAAATAGATCTACTAACTCTAGGGCCAGTATGATCATATGATAATACATTAGATATTATATGAAAATGGCATGGCATCATTCCTGACAAAGGAGCATCTTGGGTTCTTGTTAATCTTGCATAAACCTAAAGATTTATCCTTTCAGTCTGTTCATGTTAATCAGTTTCGGTGTTTTGTGTAGCGTTCCTCTCAGTTGGCTAATTGGATCATGCGAACCTTATGTCTTATTCTGGACATCATGTGGAATCTATGTCTGGGTTCACATTTCAATACATTTTGTCTTGGTGGAGATCTCTTAAGTTTTTGGGTCAGACCTATTTGTTCTTCATGCTAATGGCTATATCCAAGTTTTTATTTTTTATTTTGATAAGATTTCTTGTGGCTTGCTGATCTGATTGGCACATTGTTGATGATATTATGCTCATGGTGAACCTCCTTGTGTGATCACCCTTCATTCCATATTAATCTAGAGGTGTTCTTCATGATTTGGTTCATGTCCTATTTTTCACATGTTATGTTCTTCTCGCCTTGGGGAATGTGATCTTTTGTGGCTGACTAGTGGCTTGTGAACTTGTATATATTGTATCCCTTGTTCTTTGTTTAGGTAAATCTCAATAGGAATTATTATAGAGGTTAGCATCTAGGATGGATCTATATTTCTATATGTAATCATCCATGTGTGCCTTAGAATATAAGTCGACATGTGTTTGGGCCAATATGATGTAAATTCTTGATTGTCTGATAATGTGAAGGCCTGAATTTGCATGTTTTTTGTTCATTGTTGAGTTAATTTTGATTTTCAATTGTTTTTTCCATTGTGTTGACTCATGTTGCGTGGTTGTAATATCTCCATTGGGGAAACTCCTACCATGACTGCGTTAAGTGGTATCAAAGCCAGGTTTGTTCCTATGATTGTAGATTTGAGTTCCTGAGCTTGTGAATCCCTTGATGTGTTGGTTTTGGGGTGATAGAAAGGGGATCTGGCCCGCACTAACAAAGGACTTGCGCAAGGTGGTTAGGAAAGGGATCTTTTATGGATTCTTTACTTTGTATGAGTTTTTGAGGCATCCCATGGGTGAATAGATCATCGAATGGAGAAAGGTTGCGAGTGTGTTCGATAGATTTCTGAAGAAGAGGAAATCAAATTCTTACAGTCAGATCGTCGAGATGAGACAGTTTCATTGTGGATTAAGATAGATGTTTTTGAGGAAGACAAACCCTAGAGGGGTAGATCAAATGATGAATCACTTCAAAGTTGATATGAGAAACAAAATCAGAGATGCATTAGGTGGTATGAATGCTAGAGAAATGAATATGTTGGAAGGGTATTTTTTGGATAAGATTTCAGTAATGATGGAAAAAATGACATTGAAGATGATGAGTTGGCATTTACCAATCAAGAGGTGGAACATTTGGCCTGTTAGAAGGATTGTTCAAAAGAGGAAGAAGCAAACTAAGGTTGCAGCAATGCAAGAAGTAAAAGAGGTAAAGTTTGATGAGGTAAGCACATCTGTGAATGTTTTAACATTAGGTACAAAAGAAATTTATAAAGACAAAGATGAGGTAGATGTGGATGTGGTTGAGTTTAATAATCAATTGATTGAATCTATTGAACAATTTAAGGAGTGTATTGTTGTTGAGATGGATAATGAGATTGTTGATGTTGGGGATGTTGACATAGTTGAGGTTGGGAATAAATTTTCTTTGGATGAATCTAATAACCTATTTGAAGAGTCTAATACTGTTGAGTATAGTAGTGAGGGTAATCTTGTTGATGACATCATTTTTTGTATGCATGAGAATATTTTGGACATGGTTTTAATTGGTGATAATGATCCTATTATTGATGGAAAATTACAAACTGAGATGTTTCAGTTAGATGTTGATTTGTTATAGAGAACACCTAGAGGGTGTGAGAGAGAAGACATGTTTCTTGATTGATGTTGGTATTAATCAGATTGATTGTGTGAAAGAGGATGCTATTGTATGTGTTGCGGTACAGGTATGGAAAGAGGGAAAATATTCCTTTGATAGGAACCAGTATTTGACAATGAGAATGGAAATACTTTGAGTGAAGATGAAGATATAATTAATGACATAGGCAATGATGTAGAAGGAGGAAAATTTGATGAAGGATACAAGTGGTGGATTAGATAAGGTTAATGAATTCATATTTTCTAATGGATTGATGGTAGAGAGTGATAAAATGTGTGATGAGGATTTGGATAAGTGTTTGAAGATAACAAGAGGGTTTGTGAAGAGGAGTGCAAATCTTGTGGGTGGTTTTGATGTTGATCAGTTTCTTTTTGTTAGCGAGTTTGTTAGTTGGTATGTTGTAGTGCAGAGGATGTAGAGATCTGATTGGAGAGTAAAGAGAAATTTTATTTGCAATTTCATATTCCTTAGCCTGAGGATAGGGAAACTGAAGGTCAAAATAAAGAATAGCGATGATTAGTTGCTAGATTTCTTCTAGCATCAAAGTGAGAGGCTCACTTTTTAATAACTTTGAGTGTCTAATGTAGGAGCATCTTGGGTTCTTTGAAATATTGCATCGACCAAAAATATTTTCCTTTCAGTGTGTTTTCATTCTATTCTTGTTAGTCAATTTTGATGTTTTGTGTGGCGTTCCTCCTAGTTAGCTCCTTGGCTCGTGTTAATCTTATGTCTTATTTTGGACATTATGTGGAAATTGTGTTTGGGTTTGCATCCCAATAAGTTTTGTCTTGGTAGAGATACCTTAATATTTTGGGTCAGACCTATCTATTCTTCATGCTAACGGCTATATTTGATTTTTTCAATCTTGTGAATCTTTCTTGTGGCTTTCATATCTAATTGATGCATTTTTCGATGATCTTATTATCGTGACCAACCTCCTTGTGTGATCACCCTTCATTCCATATCAATTTTGAGGTTTTCTTCATGATTTGGGTCATATACTATTTTGAACACGTTATGGTCTTCCCACCTTGGGGAATGTGATCTTTTCTCGTCGACTTGTGGCTTGCGAACTTGTATATATTGTAGCCCTTGTTCTTTGTTTAGGTAAATCTTAATAGGAAATATTTTAGAGGTTAGCATCCAAGATGGATCTGGATTTCTATATGTAATCAGGCATGTGTGCCTTAGAATGTAAGTATCCATGTTACTGGTCCAATATGATGTAAATTCTTGATTTTTTGATAATATGAAGGCCTGAACTGGCACGTTTTCTATTTATTGTTGAGATGATGTTGATTTTCAATTGTTATTTCTGCTATGTTGACTCATGTTGCATGGGTGGACTATCTCCATTGGGGAAACTCCTACCATGACTATGTTAATGCCCCAAAGGTAGCAAAGCTACAAGCACAATGGAAGAATGCCACATAAGAGTTATGAAGAAGAGTCTTTTTGGGTCGACATCATAGAGACCAAAAATAATAGGTAGCTATAATTTTTCATCATCCCCAATCAGACAATACAAAGGCATATTTATGAAGTGGCACATACACGATATAACATGTAACAACATTTAGAAGAAGTAAGATAGAAATAGAAGAATGTTTATGGTATTGTGATTCCTTTATCACCTTGCGACAATGGAGCAACAAGGGTTGTTTAAAGAAATCTAAACAAAACATATAACAAGAAACACATCAAAGTGGAATCACACCACAAAAAACAAGCAAACACACAAAATCCAGCGCACAAGAGGAGCTAGTCAAGCATATCACCTGCCCCCCCATCTTGGTCTGTAGATTTTAGGGAAGGTGGGAAACTTGCAAGAGGAGAAACATCAAGCATAACAGAAGGAACACTAGCCAACTATGAACAAGCACCATACTGTAAAGATGGGTAAATTTTCTTGTCATTATGAGTGATAGATAATTGTTGTGAAAACATAGCTGACAAATCATGATTAACATCAATAAGATCAAACATATCATCATAATCGCTAGCATTAATATCATTGTTAGTTGCATTAGGAACATCAAAAGCTGTTGGAAATGAGTTGAGTAACTGAGAGGGGAGGGGTGAATCAGTTACCACAAAAAAAAATCCAAGTCCCTTAGATGTCTTAAACAAATTTAACACTATTTCTCGGTTAACATAGATATTTCACTATCACTCGGTTAACATAGCAAATCTTAAGATATTAAATATGATTATCTTTAGTAATTAATTGCAGAAACATAAACCATAAAGAAAATGAAATGTACATAGATAACACCAAGATTTTACATGGAAACCCAATATGGGAAAAACCACCAATAGCAACTAGTCACTGTTTTTCACTCTTCTGAAGTGAGCCCTGTTAGGAGCCAACCCTGTTAAAGGTTACAATAACAAACTATTAGGTGTGAATCTGTTAGAGAATTTAATCACCCTGTAAGGAGTGGCCTTGTGAGAGGTCTTCAAACACTTCAATGTAGAAATGTCACCTTGTGAGAGGATTTACAAAAGACTGTTAAGTCTACTCTATTAAGAGATTTTGATCATTGCTACAATTGTTAGAGAGTAACAATGGATTGACCTGTTTTGATAAGCAACTGTCTTTGTTGATTTAGATATTTTTTCTGGATTAAATACTTGATCCTTACTGATTGGATATTCTGTTGCATTCCTTTGTGTTCTATCCTCAATCAGAATCCCATCTAATTTCTCCTTCACTCTTTATATCACACTTCACATGCAATTCCACATCACCACACTATTCAATCCAAACTTGTATATATATATATGTGTGTGTGTGTGTGTGTGTGTGTTAAGCCTTGTCAAGTCGGTCTTGATATCCTTCCAGATAAATAATAAAACTCATGTCTGTCGGCTGCATATAACTAATTATCCTTAAAATATAAGTCATTGTTAGTCGGATGACACTAGTTGTTTTACTCAATCAACACTGAAATCCTTCAACGCCCGACCAACACTGTAATGCTCGAGTAAACTAGGTTAGAACTAAAATCACTTTGGTCATCTTCAATGCCCGAGAGAGCTCGGCGGCACTGAGTGTTCTCGGATAGGATTTAGACATTTGTGTAAACATCACTATACTTGTGTAAATGTCAATGACAATACACAATTGAATTATTGTCATCAATAATCTCCCTCTTTGGTATTAATGGAAGCACAACATGTCATAATACAAAGAATTATAGAGAAACAAAGATAAGAATGAAATTTTTATTAATTTCCTTAGTTTCATTCTGATTCTCATCCAATTTTATTAATGTCTTTAGCTTCATTCTGATTCTCATCCAAAAACTTCCTCTATCACTGAAATACAGATTTCTCCCTCTGTCATCAATTTATGTTTCAGATAAAGTTCTCCCTCTTTCACTAATCAATATGACATACAGTAATCTCTCCCTCTTTGACAACCAATGCCAAAGACACCAACTTACATATCCAATAAAGTTGTGATGTACCTTCCTGTACTGATTCATATGCAATAAGATCTAAATATCTGCATCAACATGTTGAGTCTATTATGTAGCTTGGTTGATGCATCACTAAAATGTGTTTTAGTGAGCTTCAGTTAGGGGAATTACCCCTAGCTTTCCTCTAAGATACAAAAATGCATCCTTAGGTAATGGTTTTTTGAATATGTCTTCAATTTGTTCTTTAGTATTCACATATTCCAATATGACTTCCTTGTCCTAAACCAATTCTCTCAATAAATGATACTTTATTGCAATATGTTTAGTCTTAGTATGTATCATAGGCTTCTTTGAAATGTTAATAGAACTGGTGTTGTCACAATAGATAATGATTGGTTCTGTTATTTCTACCTTCATACCTAGCAACAATTGTTTGAACCATATGATGTTTGAACAATTCACTTCTACAACAACATACTCTGCTTCTATTGTAGATTGAGAAATGTAGTTATGTTTCTTGCTTGTCCAGGAGACTAACCTCTTTCCAAGAAATAGTGCTCCACCACTTGTGCTCTTTCTTTCATCAACACTTCCTTTGTAATCAACATCAGTAAAAGTATTCAAATATAATTTTTCTCCTTTCTTATACCATAATCCATAATCTTCAATAACCTTAAGATATCTTAGAATCCTTTTGATAGCCATCAAATGATTCTCTCTAGGATTAGCTGAAAACCTTGCAACAATACCGACTGCTAATGCAATATCAGGTCTAGTGTGAACAACATATTGAAGTTTGTCAATCATGGATCTGTATGTAGTCTGATTTACCTCCTTTGAATCATCATCCTTAGATAGATTATGTCCAGTAGGCATAGGTGTTCCAACTGGTCTAGAATCTTCCATCCCAAATTTCTTCAGTATCTCTTTTATGTATTTAGACTGAGTAATGTAGATACCATCCTTCATCTGGATAAACTTGTAAACCAACAAAGAATTTGATTTCACCAAACATAGACATCTCAAATTCCTTTCTCATAGCTTTTGATAATTCTCTGCATAAGTAATTATATCCAATAAACAATATGTCATCAACAAATATTTCTTCCAATAGTATCTTGTTCTGAGGTCCTTCTTTGATGTATAAGATACTATTGTCATTAGTTCTCTGAAATCCAACACTTATCAAGTAACCATGCAGTATTTCATACCAGGATCTCAGAGCTTGCTTCAATCCATACAATGCTTTGTGCAGTTTGCAAATCATATTCCCTTTTTTAGGATCTACAAAGCCTTCAAGTTGCTCAATATAGACTTCCTCTTCTAGAATTCCATTCAAGAATGTAGATTTTACCTCCATTTGATATACCTTGAATCCTTTACATGCATCATATGCCAAAAGAGTTCTGACTCCTTGAAGTCTTGCAATAGGAGAAAATTTTTCTCCATAATCAATACCCTATTCTTGAGCATATCCTTTACATACTAATCTGGCTTTGTTTCTGGAAACTTCTCCTTTTTCATTCATCTTGTTTCTGAAAACCCACTTAGTGCCAATCACATTCTTGTCTTTTGGTCTAGGTACAAGAGTCCAGGTTTTGTTCTTTTCCATCTGCTCAATCTCTTCATTCATTGCTTCAATCCAAATTTCATCATTCAATTCATCTTTAATAGTTCTAGGTTCAATTTCACTAAGCAAACATGTACCTTTAATTTTGTTCCTTGTCATTACACCTTCTTTCTGATCTCCAATTATTTTTTTAGGTGCATGATGCCTTCTGACATATTTTGCAAGTACAAGATCCTTCCTCTTTAATTCTGGGCTTGCTCCACTATGTTCACCATGCTCAAATATTCTATCTTGTTCTTCTGTCTAATACTCAGGTTCCACTGTCTGAGACTCGGGTGTATCTATCTTTGATTCAGGTACATCTGTCTATGACTCGGGTGCCTCTTTCTGTGACTCGATTTCTTCAGTCTAAGATTTGGTTCCCTTTGTTTGTGACTCAGTTTCTTCAGTAGGAATCACTGGTTGCACAGGTTGCAACAAGGCTTATGCTGATGAATTAGTGGTTGACATGATTGATGTCCAATCATCATTGCCTGTGTCTTAGGTATAGTATTAGGTTCATAATACACAAAGTTTTTGTAGTCTTCAGGCTCTTTACTGCCCTGTTCTTCATTTCTCCCTGCAAACTCATCGATCTTTACATGCACACTTTCTATTACTTATTGAGTAGTAAGATTTAAACATTTATATGCTTTTCTTTTGCTGGAGTAGCCTAGGAATATACCTTCATCACCTTTTACATCAAATTTTCCATTTCTTGTTTCCTTCAAGATGTAGCATTTACTTCCAAATACTTTGAAATAATGAACATTAGGTTTAAAGCCATACCATAATTCAAAAGGTGTCTTCTCAGTACCTTTCTTTATTTAAACTTGGTTCAAGGTGTGCATTGCAGTGCTAATGTCTTCCTTCCAGTATTTGGTAGCAACATCCTTCTCAATCATCAAGGTTCTTGCACAATCCATAATGGATCCGTTCCTTCTTTCTGCAATATCATTCTGTTGTGGTGTACCTAGGGAAAATACTTGTCTTTTGATTCCTCTTTCATTGCAGAACTCATTGAATTCATTATAAATGAATTCTCCAATGTCAGATCTTAGACATTTAAGTTTCTTTCCTGTTTCTTTTTCAACTCTAGCTAGGTACCATTTGAACTTCTGAAAAGCTTCTGATTTTTCTTTGAGAAACATAATAGTCATCATTCTGGAATGATTATCAACAAATAGAATGAAGTACTTCTCACCTGTGTAACTTGTTGTTCCAATTGGTCCACATAAGTCAGTATATACCAATTCCAAGACTTCTTTTGTATTGTAGTTCTTGCTCTTGAAGCTTGTTTTGCCCATCTTCCCAATTTGACATTGTTTGCATATAGCTAGTTCAGGTTTCTTTAGAACAGGAATACCTCTTACTCTTATTTTCTTACTTATGTTGACCAGGTTGTCAAAGTTCACATGAGACAACCTTTTATGCCATAACCAAATTTCTTCTACTTGTGCAATAAAACATGAACTTTCATTGAGATCAAGATAAAATAGATTACCTTTTGTTTGCATGTCAGTTCCAACTAGGTTTCCTCTACCATCTAGGAGGTTAGCCTTACCATTCATGAATTCTACCTTGAAACCAATGTTATTCATTTGTGTCACACTTAGTAGATTACACCTTATTCCTTCAACCCAATAAGCATTATCACATTTGATTCCTTTAGTAAGAGCAATAAAACCTTTACCTTTCACATCGCAGTGTTCATCATTCCCAAAACTAACACTCCCACCATCATAGTGTTCAAGATGTTCAAATTTGGTTTTATCACCAGTCATGTGGTGAGAACAACCACTATCAATTATCCAGGTGTCATTATTATTAATATGAGAGTATAGTGCAGTATTTTCATTGTCTTCACTATTTGACTCATACTTTATAGCAATGTAAACCATTTCATCTTTATCTTCATCACTATCAGAATCTTTAGCAATATAACAAGATTTCTTACCTTGTCCTTGTAGCTTTTGTAATCTTTCTTGCCTTTATACTTGTTGAACTTTCTCTCACCTTTGTCTTCCTTGTTCAGACATTTAGCAGCAATGTGACCAACCTCATCACATGAAACCAAAATCAATGGTATTCTTCCTTTGTATTGTCCTTTTCCTTTTGCATCTCTCCTTGTAAGTAATGCTTCAATGATTTCCAGATACTCATCATCAAAATCATCATCACTATCACTGTCAATCTGTTTTCCTTTCATCTTTCCAAGGCTTAATTTAGCTTTGAATGCTGACTCAAGATTGCTAGGATTAGGAGAATAATTGTCAAAGTTATCCAACTCAAAAGCTGATAATCTTTCAATCAATCCATCTAGAGTTATTTCATTACTGCATCTCATCTCTTGAATAGCTAAAACTCTAATTGCATATATAGGTAGTAAGTTCTTAATACCTTTCCGACTACTATTTTGTCTTCGATTGTTCCACCAGTAGCTCTGATTGCACTAACACTTTTCTTGATTATTTCACTGTATTTTGTAATGCTTCTTTCATTTTCATCATATCAAACTGACCTCTAAGACTTTCTACTTTGGCTCTCTTTACATTTTCATCTCCTCCATAAATATCATGTAGTTTGTTCCACATATTAAAGGCAGTAGGGCACTCCTTGACTTCATCGAATTCAGAATAGCTGAGTGCAGAGGCTATATCAATCATCACTATGTTATGATAATTCATTTCCACCATCTGATCCACAGACATAGGTCTTGGTGGTTCCACATAATTGTGATCTAGGAATTGCAAACTAGTATCTCCAATAGTAGATAGATGTAGCCTCATCAGATCTTGCCATGCAGCGAAGTTGTTCTTGTTGAGCTTAGGGATCTCCCTTCTGTAAGACATCTCTGATCTTTAGCTTAGGCCTTTAAACCTTCCCTGTAAGCACTTAGTGCTCTGATACAAATTGTTGGAAATGAGTTGAGTAACTGAGAGGGGGGGGGGGGGTGAATCAGTTACCACAAAAAAAAATCCAAGTCCCTTAGATGTCTTAAGCAAATTTAACATTGTTGCTCGGTTAACATAGATATTTCACTGTCACTCGGTTAACATAGAAAATATTAATATATTGACTGTGATTATCTTTAGTAATTAATTGCAGAAACATAAACCATAAAGAAAATTAAATGTACACATATAACACCAAGATTTAACGTGGAAACCCAATATGGGAAAAAACACCAATAGCAACTAGTCACTGTTCTTCACTCTTCTGAAGTGAGCCCTGTTAGGAGCCAACCATGTTAAAGGTTACAATAACACACTATTAGGTGTGACCTATTAGAGGATTCAATCACCCTATAAGGAGTGACCTTGTGAGAGGTCTTCAAACAATTCAGTGTAGAAATGTCACCTTGTGAGAGGATTTACAAAAGACCGTTAAGTCTACTCTGTTAAGAGATTTTGATCACTGCTAATTTTTAGAGAGTAACAATAGATTGACCTATTTTGATAAGCAACTTCCTTTGCTGATTTAGATCTTTGTTGTGGATTAAATAATTGATCCTTACTAATCGGATATTCTATTGCAGTCCTCTGTGTTATGTCCTCAATTAGAATCCCATCTGATTTCGCCTTCACTCTTCATATCACACTTCACATGCAATTACACATCACCACACTATTTAATCCAAACTTGACCTTATATATATATGTTAAGCCTTGTCAAGTCGGCCTTGATATCCTTCCAGATAAATAATAAAACTCATGTTTGTCGGCTGCATATAATTAATTATCCATAAAATATAAGCCATTGTTAGTCGGCTGACACTAAATGTTTTACTTGGTCAACACTGAAATCCTTCAATTCTCGACCAACACTATAACTCCTGAGTGAACTCGGTTAGAACTAAAATCACTTTGGTCATCTTCAATGCCCAAGGGAGCTCGACAGACACTAACTATGCTCGGATAGGATTTAGACATTTGTGTAAACATCACTATACTTGTGTAAGCATCAATGACAATACACAATTGAATAATTTTCATCAACAAAATCATCATCATCAAGAGTGTATTCTTCATCCAAATTAATTATGATATAATTTAAGATACAAATAACATAATCATGTTTGTTCAATTTGATTTTTTTTAAGTTACCTTCCTCCTTGGGTTCAAGAATACATTTATAAAAGGGAATCAAAGAATGAGTGAGTGTTTTAGGTGAAGAAATCTTTTGGGAAGCATGCTGGCGGGCTCTAGCATGAAATTTAGGATCATGATCACGAGCATGATGATTTTGTTTAGTTTTTCTATAAATTGGTTGAGGTTCATGATCAATCAACATCACATCATTTTCTTCTTTAGGGGGAAGAATGGAAGGAACCACACCGGGTTACAAGATAGCATCGACAGAATGTTTATAAGATATGGGAGGTGGAATGGAAGCATACACAAGAGGTGCAGGAAATGTAGGATGAAATCCACATCTAGGGAAAAGAGATGGAACATCCTTCATTTTGCTAAGTTCACAAATCTTTTAAATCTTATAAGCTTGATATGATCAAAAGAGGTTATCGGGATGGACTTGGGTTTGTTGATGCATGGAAGGCCAAAAGAAATCAAGGTCTACAAACTGTCAAGGCATTGAAGGTTGATAGAGGCTATGGTTAACCGTCATGATTTCTCCATTGTGAGGAAATTTCAAACATTTATGAATAGGAGAGGCCATGAATTTCATGGAGGTAAGCCAAGGAAGACCAAGTTTGACTTGAAATTGATCAAAATTTGGAATCACAGTAAAGGTAACATCTAAGTTTTTACCACCAACTTCAACAAGAAATGAGATAGATCCATGGGAAGGATAAAGGAAATTGTTGTAGTTTGGATGATAACATTGAATTTATCATAAAAATCATGCTATAATTGTCTACTAAAGAGATGTTCTTCAGTTATCACATTCACCATGCAAGTAGGATCAATAAGGACACCACGAGAATGGATGCCATTAACCTTTTCTACAATATAAAGAGGACCATTAGGTGCTTTAATTGTCTCAGTACGGTCAAAGGTAATGCAAAGCTCAGGTTCAAGTTTAGTTATAGGTTCGGTTTGATCAATGAGGTTGATAACATGATTGGATTTGTGAACTTTTCATCATAGCCAATAAACTAGATGGAAGAGGAAGATGAAGGTTGGGTAGACTCAATGGTATTATTTGAATAAGAAGGAAAATAGTTGATATATATTTTCAAGTTTTGGTTGGGAGGTGCTATAGATTTTTTTCCTTGATCATTAACACCCTCAAAAGATATAGCATTAGAATCAATGAGGTCTTGGATGATAGATTTGAAATGGAAACATTTTTCAATATCATGACCTAGTTGACAATGGTATTGACAGAAAATATTGTGACCAAAGTTTTTGGGAAAAGGTTTGGATGATTCAATTGGTTTGATAGGAGGAAGTGATAACGCATTCACATTAATTAACTTTAACATCACATTATGAAAAGATTCAGAAATTTGAGTAAAATTATGAGTGGATCTAAAGATAGATGACAAAGGAGCCACACATTTGGATGTTTCTTCCACTTTCTCATAAATATCTATGGATTAATTGTTGATCTTAATGAAGCTCTTCATTTTCTGAAACTTGTTGAAATTATTAGATGCGACATCAATCTTATCAACCGAAGCCATTATAGTGGTGCTCTCAAAATTATTCACTTGCAATTGATAATTATGAAGCACTAGATATAATTGAGTAAAAGAAGAGAATTGAGAAAGTAGAATCTTATCTCTAAATCTTTTTGTCAATTAGAAATGAAAATAGGTTGCACATCAATATCAGGCATGAGATAAGAATTTGAGCATGAAAATGCTTAAATCTACTAATGAAATCAGTCACTTTTTCTTTAACCCCTTGTTTACAATGCATTAAATCAATCAAACATATTTTAGGACCAAAGTTGTTTTGAAATTGTTGAATGAAATAATTAGAAAGATTTTGGAAGGAATCAATAGAATAAGGAGGCAAAGAACAATACCATTGCAAGGCTTTGTCTCGAAAGGTTCTAGTAAATAACTTTGCCATGAACCTATGGTCATGAGAGAAATCACTACACAAGGTTTGGAAGGTTTTGACATGATTTAGAGGATCACCGTTACCATTATAGGTCTCAAGATGAGGAATCTCCATATATTGCGGGATAACATCACAAATGATATCCAAAGACAGAGGATGAGAAATATCACAAGTGAGAATGTTGAACTTGGATTGAGTAATTGAAGAAATTTTTTGTTGCAAGGATGACACGGTTTGAGCCAAGGTATTAATGGTAGGTTCATTAGAAAGAATGGTAGGAGGAGATATGTTTGAAATATTTGGAGTATTATGAGAGATATAAGGAACAATTGAATATGAAAAGGGAAAACTATGGTAAGTGGACATTGATGAAGGTAAGGAAATACATGGATTACTTGAAGGAATAGAATGATAAATAGGATTATGAATGCTAACATGTGTAGGATCGAGATTTTGAGTGGAATTTATTTTGATAGGTGGAGCATATGTGGAAACACTAGGAATTGAAGTGGAATTAGGCATAGGTCTCAACACTAGTGGTAGGTTGAATGAATCCTATCTCTTGAGCACAATCTCTAAGAGGCTTAACATTGTTATCAATGAGATGAGAGATACTACACAAGATGTTAATACCATGCTCATCATTATGAATGAGCTTCCTTAAACCTTATACAAGGGAAATGACTTCGGTATTAAGGTTTTCATGTCCTAACCATTGTTCAAATTTCTCAAAGTGATTGGAAAGCTTTTGGACTTACATTGGAGGGAGTCTTAAAGTATCATCTTCATCATGAGAATAATGGGAAGATTTGTTCTCCATGATAGGATTGATGTCACTAGTATGCATGTTCTTCTCATCAAGATTTTTAGGAAATAAAGAAGGTTCTGGGTCAAAGGAACCCATAAGTATATGACTTCTCCTAACCGAAATACTATAAGTAGGACTCAAAGTAATAAAACGCATGCACAAGGGAATGAAAGGAATGATATATATCTAATGCAATTATCATATTTGAAAGAGATATGCAATCCAAGCAAAGAAGATCTTTTATGAAAGACACATCTAACTATCAAATTCAAACATGTAGTGTAAATAGTGCACAAGTAGATCTAGACACTAAATAAGATTTATAAAGAAATAAACCTATAGATCTAGGTACATACATTGTAATTAAGCTATGATCAAATATAATGAACACAAAGAGATCTAGAAACCAAATAAGAATGGAAGTGTAATTTTTCAGGTTCACAAAAATGTATAGAGGAAAATGGTGAGAAATGCTAAGATGTAGATCACTCACTAAGATTCCATATATACATTAGAATACAAACCCAACCTTAGCCATAATCTGATTAAAACAACCAAAATGAGGAAGGGTGTTAATGCAAGATCAATGACCAAAGGGCGGTTTTGGATTCCTAAAGGGGATAAATGTGAAATAATAAAGTAAAAAGAATAGATATGATCTAATAAAGTAAGTGAACAAGAAAAAGAAGGAAGAATAAGTGCACCTAGAAACAAGATGGAGAAGGTAGGGCTTTAAATATGAATTTGACTATCATCAAAATCTCATATTCTTCTACAACTTAAGATCTGGAAAGCAGGGACCTGTACCTTTCTACACCTGAAATGCACTTTAAAATGGTAGGGACAAGCCAAATAGTCAACTTGTTCCTGGAAAAAACTAATCAAACTTTCTCAGATCCTACAATTGTACCTATACTGCCTAGATCCAAAATTGTAGATCTGTAACCTATTCATGTACATATAAAATTGGGGAAAAGGTTGCAGAAATGGTTTTACCTTGGCCAAACCCCTATTTAGGAATCAACCTTGAAATATGATAGAAATTTCTTAAAGGAAAGTAGTGTAAAAGGAAAATTTATGATTTACCTTGTATGAAACCCTCATGAATGGATGTAGTAATCACTAAAATCCATGAAGATGCTTGAATATGCTTGGAATCCAAAGAGTGGACCTTGGAATAAGATGTAGAATCAAGGATGCTTTTACAAATGCATGGATCTATGATTCACTCCTAGATCTTCAATGTATATATGCTTGATAACCACGTGAAAAGAAGAAGTGAGAGAAGGGTGGATGAATGAGTCTCCTTGCTTGATGGAGAATTCATCTACTTGTCAACCATAGGAGAGAAAATTGCATCAATTAGAGAAGATTATCTTTTATTGAATGGATCTTGGAGAAATGGAGACTTGGAGATCTTGAATTGGAGACTTTTTTTTTTAATCTTTTTATCTTATCTTCTAAAAAATAAGGACATAAATCCTTTTATAGTAAATCCTTGAATTCTGGATTCAAATTTGATCCACGCCGACCACATTTGAAAACCTCAAAAGAAGACCCTAACATCATACTCCAGGCAAAAATTGGGCAAAAGTTCCTAGGGACAAGTCGATGGGTCAACTTTTCCCTTGGGACAAGTCGAGTAGTTGACTTGTCACAAGCAAAATGGACTCAAATTTCATGGAGATGTTGGGGAAGGTGAAAATAAGCGGGAGAAGAAAATTTAGACTATTGTGATCAAGCGTAACAAAAATTCAAACCTCAAAATCACTAAAATGGGGGCTAATGGGTCCTAAAGATATCCAATTATGGGTGTTAACTTTATAGGATGATACACCATCATATTGCAATCTCTACATATCTACTCTAGACATTGATTTAGTCATGATAGTATCCATCCCTATACAAGTAAATTCATGCAAGACATTTAATGTCAATAAGTAGCTGAGTGATTCTCAACATTTTGATCTATTGAAGATTTTGTTGGGATCATACCTCTACTTTTTCTTGGGAATATCATGATATTAAAGGTATTGGTCCTACTTTTTGCATACATAGCATACATATTAATGAAGAATGAAAACCAATCAAGTAGCCCTAGAGAAGGACGAATCCAACACTTTGGAATGTAGTTAAAGTAAAATTGAAAAATATAGAGAAAAAAAAATTGGATTCATTTGTGTGCAAGATGTTTACATCAACATTTTGGATCAGACTCCATGATCCATCTTCAACATGAGAAGAGTTAAGGAACATATAAGATGTATTTTTATAGACCAACAAAATATAAAGGAGGAAAAGGGAGAGATAACTGAGGCACCAAGATCAAGATACCAAGGAGGTCAACCTACAAAAGAAAAGTCAAGAAATTCAATGCTAACAAAAATGACAAAAAAACCAAGAGAAGAAAACACATAAGGAAACTCGAAAAGTCTAAAAACCAACTAAACAAAAGATGGAACAAGGACCTAAGAAGGAAAACAATGAGACCAACCAAGTAAAAACAAGATAAAAATATAACTAAAAAATTAAGATATACATACATACATACATACTGTAGACACCTAAAACTGGGCAGGTGTTTTCTAATCAAGCAAATATGCATTTCTCAGCAAATTGTACTAAATCTCATCAAAATGGATCAAATCAATTCAAATGGACATTTATCAATCAAATTGGGATAAAATAATTTAAATCAAAGGATAAATTAATAAATGACATCAAATGATTAAATATAAGCCTAAAAGGATTAATCAAACCATATAATTGATTTTAATCAATTAATTGTATAGTTTAAATCAAAAATCAAACTGAACTTATTCCCCTACATGGCTAAATTAATTAATTGATTGAATTAAATAAATCCTAATATCTTTCAACATGAATTTGAGGAACCAATGATAATTGAGAAAATCAAAGCACATGGATCACTCCAAATTTGCAATCTCAATCACTCATTTTGAACTTTCAATCCTAATCACTCAAATTTGTCTCTTTGTCCCAACCTTTGAGACAAGAATTTAAATTCTCCCCCCCATTTGAAACCATTTGAAATCATTTCACTCAACCAAGTCTTAATCATGATCAATTGACTCTACCCCCTACACTTGGGAAAATCCTATAAATAGAAGCCATTTTGCAAGCAAAAACATATCCTAGAAATTTGAATGCAAAGCATCTAGACTATAGCCATTTTCATAGAATATCAAGAAATTTAAAGCATAATTGATCATCTTGCATAGAAATTTAGAGCATTTGAGTTCATAATTTGAAGCAAATTGAGAGAATTTGAGAGTTAGATTGGCATATATTTATCATTTTCTCATTCTAGGACTGTCATTAGTAGAGATTAAGGCTGAGAGATCTATTAACATGCTTAGATAGAGAGCCATGGGATGCTTATTAATTTATTTGCAATTCTTAGTTTAAATTGTCTTTATTATTCCATAGGATTGCTTATAAATCAACTAATCTCATGAAGGTGTATTTCATTCACACAGAAATGGTACCCACCATGGGTCTTTGAGCCTCTTTTCATCATTTTTATTGTATTTTGTGTGTTTTTCCTTCATTTGTGTGCTAACTTTGCAGGTTGCAAGTCAAATGACGTCTATGAGCAAAACAATGACGCTTGTCAGCAATGAAGTGACACCTGAGGAATTCATTCTTTTTCTTTCTTAGCTTCTTTTTATGCCTCTCAGATAAAGTGTGTCATCTTTGCACGTAAAGCGACGCCTGCTACTCAAGAAATAATGCCTATAATATTTCTTTTACCACCTATGATCTATTTTGTTTTGAATTTAAGCAGCTTTACAATACCTGTGATTTGTCTTTTAACACCTGTAATCTGTTAAGTAGCGCCTAATTCACTGCAAAGTAATGCCTAAGTTACTGCAAAGCAATGCTTAACACACTGAAAAATCATGCCTACAAGCTGTTAAATGACGTTTGTTGCTGTCTGTGTTTTATTGATTTCAGATTAATAAATTCAGTTTGCTAACTCTTTGTTTTTGTGTTTTCTACAGATGAACAAACATTTGAAGGTGCAAAAACCCGAAGTGGGGATCAAAAGGGAAAGCAAGGAGGTAAGAATTCAAAACAAGCACTGAAAGCAAATTCATAGTGCTTTAATTTTGGAGGATTTGGAAAAAGAGTAGGAATTATATGAGCATTACATTAAAATCAATAGTTCTTACAAGAAAAAGTTTCCATCTCTCAATTGATTTTATGCATTAAGTCCTTAAGTTATTTTTTGCAAATTTTGCTAAGGAACTTAATTGCATTTTCAAATTCAATTTAAGGTTGTCTTCACTTTGTTTGGTTGTGTTGGAGTAACTTTGTTGGATGAGACGGAGAGGGAACGATCGCCACTAGGTGAGTGAGAAAAAAATAAGGAAAAAACCTCAAAAAAGTGCCTAGCCTTTGCTAGCATCAAAAGAGGTATTTTTCACATCAATCTTGCTTTCTTTAAATTGTGGAATTTCTTTTATATCTAGCTTAATAGGGACACCCTATTATTGTCCATTTTGACCAAAACATTAGGTATATGCTCTCAACTTTTTGAAGTTGATCAAAAAGCCAAAAGTGTTGCGTTCGAGTGGTAGAAAGAAAGGGAGGAAATTGAATCAAACATTTCATATTTTAAGAACCTCCTTGTCAAGAGGTTGAAAAAGAAAAAAAAGTGTTTGAAGTATTTGGAACAAAGGAGAAAAATAGGGATATGCTCTTCACACTTTGAGTGAATCAAATTCCCAAACTTTTTTACTAAGTTCAATTTTTTCTTTCTATATACATGCTAGATAAATTAGAGATTTAAAGGGCATGCCACCCAAGTACATCCTTAAGAGGATGGTGAGAGGGAACAAACCAAATTGGGAGACACTCAATTTAGCCGTAAGACTATCCGACCCACTATAAAAAAAAAACGCACTCTTCCTTAATGGGTTGTAGTGACTAAATTGGGCTTAAGTATCTTCACTTCCTCTAGTAGTCCTTCAGGATTGCGCAAAATCATACTTTCATGTGTGTGGGAAGCCCGCAATGGGGTATAAGAACTTTTCATAATTTAGAACGGAGGTGTTAAATAAAACCTTGTTAAGTAGCAAACTACCTTTTAGAGCCATATTGTTTAAAAGCCAAAACTAACTCTAGGTAGATTGTTTGGAAGATATTGTTATACAAGACCCGTTAAAATGATCGAGAACATACACTTAGTGTTTTTTAGGGTTATGATGCAAACTTGATGTGTGTGATCTTTTTGTATCTACAATTTCAAGCAAGAATACCAGTTGACAGATTTGATCACAGACTTAATATTTTTAAAACCCTAAAAACTATGAAAAACCAACCTGATCTGCAAAGTGTCACGTACAACAATTTAAATAACGTCTGCAATACTTTATGTGATGCCTGTACAACTGAAATGACGCCTATCAATATTAAAATACTGCCTAAGTCACTAGAAACTCACGCCTACAAACTTTTAAACACTGCCTACAAGCAGACAAACACTGCCTGCAATCTGTAGAGTGTCATGTATAGTAATTCTAGTAAATGCCTATACAGTGTAAAGTCACGCCTAAAATGTAGGAAAGTGACGCCTAAAAATAGAGAAGGGAAAACATGGGGCATTTTCCAAGGGTTTGGAATAAATTTTAAAACATATTTGGATACCCTTTTTGGAGTACTTTGTGTCCAGTATATCAGATAGATCAAATTCCTTCAAATATCTATAATGATGAATCTATTTGAACGATGAATCAATCCTATGGAAAATGAAGATCAAAATCATCATAGGAATCAAAATGATGAAGTGACTAAAGATGAAATTTTGGAAGCATCCCAAGATCCCATGTTTATGGAAACAATGCACTTAATTTTGAAGAGGGATAAAGAATCATATTTCTTAAAGTTAGCTCAATTAGGAGTTACCCTTCCTCATAATGATGATATATCAACCTTAAAGAAGGATGAGAAAAAACAAAAGTATACATCATCTAACAAGCCATCATTAAGATCAATCTGTCCTTTTCATTATGATGATGGGACATCTGCATCTTCATCTTCTTCACAAAAAGAAGCATTTAAGTGCAACAAATCTATCTTGGATCAAGGGAAATTTCATTACCACCCTATTTTTGATCAAGATAATAAAGAGAATAAAGAGAAAGGTACCACTCTCAAGAAAGACCTAATGTACAAACCTCCATCTAGCAAGGTTTCTCCCATAGCCTTTACTCCTTTCATCCTTTTTCCATCTCACAAAGCTTCACAACTATCCAAAATTCATCAATCAAAGAGTGAGCCTAATGATGATACTTTTCACATTGAATATGTCTACCCTCAAGGGCTACCTCTAAAATAAACCCAATCTAACTTACATCTTTCTGCAAATCATTTCAATGCTTCAAAGATCTTAGACCCTAAGCTATCATGTGCTTCAATGCCTATTCAAAAGGATTCTCCATGATTCCTCCAAATATTCCCCATGCATATCCAAACATCTACCTTGTCCTTAGAAGTGGCTCCAGGTCAAGAGAATAATCCAAAGAGCAAAGAAAAAAATATCAAGAAAGATCAAGATCAAGATTTTATACATCCCCTCCCATATTTGATGAAGGTTCCATATCCATAGAATCCTGTGATGATCCCCTTGAACCTTTTAATTTCTTCCAAGAAGATATCCCTACACCTCAAGAGCTACCTACCTCTTCAATTCCCAAGCAAGATCAAGATATCCCTTCCACTATTTCCAATGAGCATATTGAAAATCAAGAGAAAAATACCATCTCTATACCCTCCGAAGATCCTTGTCAAGATCGAAGTATCCCTTCAACTCGTTGTCATGATCCTTCATATTCACCTCAAGAAACCACCATTCCTCCAAGTCCCTTGCATGATAATAAATCCCTTCAAGATTCATTTGATCCTATCAAAGTTTCTCCTATGAAAGCTACTCACTAGCCTATTGGTATAAAGATAAATCTTAAAGATGAGAACCTCGACAATGCAACTCATTCCAAAGATGTTGAGATCCCTTTCACACCTTATCTCCCTCCATGAAACCATATACGTTCACCATCCTCCAAATCCATTTTGGGTTCTTATGTCCCAAAGCTAAATTTTTCATCCCTTCCATCCATATTAGGTCCCTATATTCCTACATCAATCATTCCTACCATCCCTAGCTCTCCATTCACTTACCCTACCATGTATCTTTTAAGACCCAAAATTTTCACCCTCAAGATTTAAGATTACAACTTGAAATCTTGGTCGACATGGAATCATTCCTAGGTGGTGGGATTTTCCTATAACTGGAATGAATCTCTAGATTCTAGGTCAGTTCCTATTTGATGATCGCTTATAGCTCCTAAAAAATTAACCAAACTTTGATAAGGAAAAGGGAAAGAGATTACTTGAAATGAACCTAAGATTGAAATTTAAACTACTATCAACTAGGTGATACACCAAAATGATATGAAAGTGCAACTACGAATAAATGAAGAAGGGGTTTTACACTATTTGAATGAATACAAAACACATCCTTTCTATATATGCTTGCATAGGTACTTTGTAATAAAGTATGAAATATGAACCAAACCAAGGAGGAAAACAAATGCCTCACTTATCAATTTCACAACCTAAGACATAAACTATAACCTGCAAGAAAACACACTTTTCTGCAACTAGGTGTTTAGGTGGGACAAAATAACATGGAATGGTAGAAAACTCACTAGTTATCTTTATCAAATCACCTGAAAATGCACACAGAAATGCAGAAAGAAAAGAAGGCTCCCAAAAGAAACTCAGATAACATAAACTCAACTGCTATTACTTGTATTTGATCTTCAAAAATGAGTTACAAAATTCTACATAAAAATACCAAGGACAAAGAAAATGTTAGAAAACCTTCCTTTGCATAATCAGAACTAACTCTCCAAAGAGACCCTCCAAACACTAAGTATAAAACTCTCAACCACCAAGGGTCAGATGCTAGAAAAAGGCCCCAAAAAGGGGTCTAGAAGCCATGAAAGACGGAACCTTCAACCATAAAGGAACCTTCAATTTCCTTCAAAAAGGCCCCAAAAAGCTCAACTAGCTCATAAAGCACCTTTAACACCCATGAATAAGTCTCATTTCGGAAATCCTCCTAGAAACTCTCCAACATCTCCTAAATCAGCTCCAAAGCTCCTAGATGCTTTCCTCGTGTCTCCAAATGGTTACAACCTCCAAGAAGAAGTCCTCCAAACCATTAAATACACCCTTATCTCTCCAAATTTGAAAATTTGACCCAAATACTTTATTTTATATTTGCATCTTTTAAATAATAATTAATTGATTTATAAATCATCAATTAATTATTTTTAAATTACAACTTTGCAAATTTCTAGTCAATTTTACATTTTACCAATAACTAATTGATGATTTATAAATCAATCAATTAATTATACAATATTTCAAATAACTCATTTAATAAATTTTAAGTAATATAATAATATATTATTATATTACTTAATTTTACAATAGTGAATGAGTTTCGATTTAATGACTCTATAAGCTTTTAAGAAAAAAACAAAGAACTTCATGGATTTTGAAATGAATACAAGGCGTTTGGAAATATAGTAAAACCCTAAAATTTTTACGCCCTAAAAGTAAAAGACACTTGTTTTTTTCTTCATTTGTATTCAATGCTTTTGTTGAAAGGCACGACAGCTGCTTGTGAATAGGGTTTTGAAACCCTTCCATTTTGCAACAAATTCTAGAAGAGAAATGCCGCCTCAACCGCTATGGAAAATTGTAAATCTGTGACTTGACTTGATGACTTAGACTTCAAATGATTCTTTCATTACACACGGTATCTATGAAGAAAACTTGGCGTTAACTGCAAGGAAAAATTGGAAAACATGGGTATGAAAAAATTTCAATCTTCCCTTTTTTGTAACGTCTTTTCTATTGAGAGATATACACTTATTCGAAACTACTGCTTGAATGATCATTCCACGCATTTATTTTGATGTGGTGTACTCTTTTCTTGGAGGTAAAGAGACTCATGCTATTCTTATCACGTTAAAACTATCATTTGCTTTTTCTGGAATGAATATTTTAAGTGCTATCATTTTTTGCAGAAAATGTGGCTTATATATTGAAAGAATACCCTGAAATTTGAGATTAATGTCGCCATGCTTTGAAGTAAAATGCTTGTTGTTCAAGATGCTGTAAAAAATGTTTTCTTATTCCATGTATTTATTTGAAAATTTGCACCCTTTAACCTTTGACGACACAACTTTATGCAAAACAGCCCAATGTTGAATGTTTACTATTTTTCTGTAGTTGAGATTTTGTCACATTTAAAGAGAAAAATCTGTATTTGTCTGGCCGCCATGAAAGAAAAAGGAAAATTTTACTATTTTTTTTCCTTTAAAAAGTGGCCTTTCTTGAAAGAAAAAACCGTTCTCTGCTGTTGTTTTCCTGATCATACTGTATGTCTGATTTCACTTTCTGTATTAAATTTATTGATTTTGCTGAAAAAGATATTTTCTGTTGAAAGAAAAATTTTCCTCTTGAAAAATCTAAAACATGAGTATCTGTTGGAAAAGAAGTACTGTTGTTTTAATCTAAATCCATCATGTGGGTTCTTCTGTTGTGAATGGAACACTATTTATTTAGAATTTTCTCTGCCTCATGCTGTTGTTCTGAAATTGTTGCTATCTCCTTACATAGTTTATGATTCCTTGAATTTGTTTTGAAAATCTAAAACTACTTTGGCTGAAAATTGTCTTGGAACAAAAAAAAAAAAATCCCAATGGCCGAGACTACCATTTGTTGTTATTTTATTGTTGCCAATTTGCATCATTTTACCTGTGTTGTAGACTTCCCTTACTTTGATTACTAATTCTTGTTCAAAATCATTTATCCATTTTCTGTTGTTGTTCTAGTTTATAAGGTTACAACTTGAGACTGTTGTCCCTTGAATAGACTTAGCTTGTTTATCTTGACTATAATGAAAGGTTTCATATTAGAATTAATATGTCCCTTTAACATTATATATTTCTTTCTTGATCTAGATATCTGTTGATCAATGATACGCTGGGATCAAACCCTTGTGGGAGCCACACATTACATCCACGCGACATTGATCATTTTTCTGCATATGAAACAAACTCATTAGCATAAATATTTATTTATCACAAGCACTGAGGGTATTCTGATTTTTCTTCTTCAGATTTAGGACAACTTTAAAAGTTGGCATAGGCATAGAGTAGATTTGAGATAACTGGCCATTGCTTAGATCTGTATTGGGATCTAACATCATTATTTTCAATCTTATAGGATTCAGGAGCTTGCTGGGAAACTCGCAAACATGAAAAAGACTTAGGACCAGCCAACCACTTATAACCAGTCAAAGCAACAGGCAATGACTGGTTATCCTTGACCTATCTCTTTCTCCTATTCTGTCTTTTAATTCTATTTTAAGTTTGTAGGAGAAATAGTAGGCTACACTCACAGCTTGTGTGAGGCATTTAACTTGAAATGATATAAAATACATGTATTTATGTTTTCAAATGAGTGAACTCAAAAAATGTAATTTATCACTGTTCAATGCAAATGAAATGATTTTTTTTAGAATTTCACAATGTATTTTATTTTTGTTGTTTGCAAACCAATAAATGAGGTCAATTGATTCAAAATGTACCTTTTGTAGCAAAATTGCTAGGGTAGTGAAATTTTGATAACATTTTGGTGACCTTTGTTGTGTGTATGCCTGCTATACACAAAACCAGTAGCCTTAAATATCCATTGGGTAGTGGGTCAATTATGTACAATACTCAAATTTGGAGGATAGGTGGCTGGTAATTATCAATGTAGGATGGGATTTTGATTGTAGATTTATGGATTGTGATAGAAAAATTCCACTACTCCAAGGAATAGGTGCACACTCAAACTATTGTAAAATATTGATTATTACCATCCATCTGTCAGTTCTAAAAAACTACACGACAGCTTGTGTTCTGAAAATACTTAGGAAAAGCAGGACAACTAACTAAAACCTTAGCGGAAACATTTTTAACAACATGTTGGTATTTCTTATGATGATTATGTATGAATGTTGTATAGCACATGTGACAGTTGAGAAAATATCATGCATGTGTGATATATAATTTTGATATGTAGACACCCTAATATGTATGAATATGCTATTAAGAGTGTTCTCCACTAAAGACTAACAACTAACAAGGGAAACAACATCTAGAAAAGGAAAACCTCAAAGAAAATGGTGCAGCAACACCTTATTCAGAAACCCTACTAGAGCTTACAAAGTAGGAAATGCCTCAAAACAACGCTTGAGGTGAATACCATTGACTGGTATTGGCAAGTCCTTTCCTTCAAGCGTAGACAACTGGAAAGCATTCTATCCCTTGCTCTCAACTATCAGAAATGGGCCTCCCCAAAATGAATCAAATTTAGTGTGCTTACCCACTCTGCTCTTTAGTTCATCCCACTTGAGGACAACATCTCCCACATTGAAATCCCTCAATTTTTATTTCTTGTCAAAGCTCCTTTTGACTTGCAACTGCTAAAAGTTCATAGTTTGCATTTCTTTTCTCCTACTTTCTTCCAATTCCATCAGCTATGTGTAATGCACCTGCATAGGATATCCTTCAAAAGAACCAACTGAGTGGCAAGATCAAGTGCTGACAGCTCTGTTTCAATAGATAATCTAGCCTCATTCCCATATACCAGCATGTAAGGTGAGTTCGTGATGATTTTCATTGGAGTGATCCGGTCCACCCATAGGGAAACCTTCAATTCAGAGTGCCAATCAGGCTGGTTTTCCTGCAAGGTCCTCTTCAGAATTCTGATTAAATTTTTATTCGTAGACTCTGCAAGTCCATTTCCCTAAGGATAGTAGTTTGAACTATTACTGAGATATATTCCATGTTTAACTGCCCAATCAGTCACCCTTAGTCCAATAAAGGCAAGTGCATTATCTGAGATTATGGAGTCAGTAACTCCAAATCTGTTAACAATATCATCATAAAAATTTAGGACAACTATCCCATTTGCATCCTTTAGTGCTGAAGCTTCTATCCAGTGAGTGAAATAATCAGTTGCGGTGATTATCCACTTGTGTCCCACACTTGACGGAGGGTTGATAGGACCTATGAAGTCAACACCCCACTTTTGAAAAGGTTGTTCTGTCTTAATTGGATGCAAAGGCAAAGCCAAAAGCCTTTCTTTCCCTACAAACATGGCACATTTCACACATTTCCTTGCATTAGCATAGTTGTCCTTAAAAATATCTGGCCAATAATAACCAACCCTCAAAATTTTGTATGCAGTAGTCCTAGGAGAGAAAAGGCCTCCTGAATAACCATCATGGAACTCATGCAAAATATTTTCAATCTGATTTGAATCGATACATCTGAGAAGGACACCATTGTGATCCTTTATGTAAAAAACATCACTAATCAAGACAAAAGGAACTAATTGTAACTGATAATACCTTCTTTTTCCTTGTCCAAATTTATTGGACACTCACTGGTCTTCAAAAAATGAACCATATCATGCAATCAGCTCACTGCCCTATCATCTGCAGCTGCCATACCAAGCACTAAAATTGTATTTGTTTGTCCCTGAAGCTCTGAAATCTCATTATAAGAAATCTTCTCACATAGGCATTTGCCTCTAACCAACTTGGTCACTTGGATATCCACGTCATACTCTATGACCCATGTTATTCAACCATCTCTATTCTTGTTCAAGTCCTTACTGAGTAAAAATTCTTTGACACTAGGGTGCACAACTCTTAGATAAATCTTGTTATGGAACAACAAGCGTCTGAACTTCTTGAGGCTCTTTACCATAGCGAGGACATTCTTTTCAAAAAATTTGTACCTCTTCTCATAATCTTCTTAGCCCTTGCTGAAAAATACAATTGGCTACTCCAATCCTTCTACATTTTGTTGTACCAACATTGCAGAAATAGTCTCATAACCGCCATATGCATACAAAATGAAGTCCTTACTGAAATATGGATTTACTAAAGCAGGAGCTTTTGCTAGAGACTCTTTAATAACTTGAAAACTATCTTTGGCTTCTTTCGTCCAATTGAAAACAACATTTTTCTTGAGCATAGCTGTTAGTGGCTTCAATAAATCAACAATGTTAGGCAGGAAACGTCTAACAAAATTAATCCTTCCAATGAAGGACTTGTTGCGATCCTTTCGAGATCCACTGTGACTCCTTGCTTGGAAACAACATAACCCAATAACACACCTTCATGAACATAAAAAACACATTTTTTGGGGTTCAGTGAAACATCAAACCCTCTACAACGCTAAAAAATCTGCCTAAGATGGCTAATGTGATCTGCTGCCTCCTTGGAGTAAACTGTGATATCATCAAGGTAAACCAAGACAAACTTGTACATTATATTTCTAAAGGCCATGTCCATAGCTTTTTGGAATGTTTCTCCTACATTTGATAAGCCAAAGGGCATTCTTTTGTATGCCATGGTACCCCACTTAGTGGTAAAAGCAGTTTTATATTGGTCTTCATTTCTGACCAGAATTTGATTATAGCTCGAATAACCATCCAACAATGAGAAATGTTCTGAACCAGCCACACACTGAAGTATTTGTTCCATAGAGGGAAGGGGATGCTTATCCTTCAAAGATACCCTATTTAAATCCCTGAAGTCAACACATAATCTCATCTCTCCATTTTTCTTTCTAACATGGACGAGATTGGACACCCAGCTAGTGTGTTTGATTGGGAAAATGATGCCACTCTCTATTAGCCTAAAAACTTCCTTTTGCATTAATGGTTCCAATCTAGGATTAACAGGTCTTTTTCTTTTCCTTACACGCTTAGCATTAGGATCTAGTTTTTTGGTATGTTGTGCTAATTCAGGATTAAAACACTTTAAATCACTATACTCCCAAGCAAATACATCTGCAGATTCTTTGAAAAGTTGAACATAAGACTCCTTTTCAAAAGAAGTATTTACCTTACCAAATTTTAAGCTCTTCCCGAATGCAACTTCCACATTCTCATAATGTTATGGTGGAACCAACAAGCTTATTTTGTCCTTTTTGGCTTGATCATCTGAGTTGAAAATAGATTCTAATGTAGCTAGTCCTTTTGGAAACTTATTAGACTTCAGCTGTATAACTTGAGCTCCATACTACTGCTGTATTTTTTGCTGGTTTGAGGTAGCAAACCCATCCTCTTCAAGCAAAAATTTTAAAATCAGTTCATCATGTTCAAACACCTTCCAGTTGACATTATTATCAGGTATAGAAGGTCTGATAATTACCTTAATATGCTGTTGAGAAAGACTTTTTTTAATGCTATTTGGAATATCAAATTGGGCTCCAACAATAGCTAAACGATCAACATGCTGATTTTTACTCATTGGTATTGCTATGATATTAAATGCATCAAAATCCTCTATACAGTCCCAAACTCTGTGTTTATATGCTTTCAATGTGTCACTTTTAGCTACATTTAGGATTCTAACCTAATTAACTATCATCTCACTATCCCCATATACCTTCAACTACTTGGTCCCATGCTTTCTGGCCCATTCTAGGCCCTGTAGTAGACCTTTATATTCTTCTGCATTGTTTGTATCGGCAAACGCAAAGTGAAAAGCTGCATAGTACTTATCACCCTTAGGTGAAACCAACATTGCACCACTACCAGAACCATTCCTTCTTTGTGAACCATCAAAATAGATTTCCCAAACATCATTCTATTGTTCAGAAACACCTTCTACTTCCTTGACCAGATTCGACATCACCAAACTAGCCTCCTTAAACATATAATTTCCCAAACCAGCATCTACAAGGAGACTATTTTCAGCATTCAAGATATGTTTTGCTTCCCATTCATCCAATAAGATATCTAGAGTTTCATTAACTTGAGTCTTGCATTCCGGAGTAGCAACATACTCATCATGCTCAAAAATTACACAATTAGCATTAATGACACTGGGCATGTATGGCTCAATATGGTCTTTGGACAATAACTCATATTGGATGGTAACTTTGGTACCATACCTAGTACGAAAAAGCATATGTGACCAATTGGATGACAGGTATCCTCCTATTTTGGTAGTAAATTCTCTTGATAGGCACAAGGCAAAATATAGAGGTAAGTCGATAACATAGATATCCTGGGATATAGAGAAACTGGGACAAGCATGTAAGGTTAAACTAGCATCTTTGATAAGACATATTGTTTTGACATCTAAACCATCAAGCTGCAACACCTTCTCTAACAATTCATACTTCAATCCTAACTGGTCAACTATTTTCTTGGGCATAATAGAGCATGTAGCTCTGCTGTCTACCATACAATTATGCACCAAATTGTCACCAATGATAAGTGAAACATAAAGTGGTGAAGGTTTTAAATTCTTACCTTGAACTGTTGATATTTCCTTATTGTTGGTATTCTTTTCACCACCTTTAACAAAAAAATTAGTCAAAACAGTCGCCATATCAACATCAACAAAAGTCACCTTAGGAGTAATCTCCTCTTTTATCACCTTCTTCAAACTGTACGCTTGACCTGGAATAGCCAAAGAATACAATGTTGAATGATACAACTGAATATGTTTTTTGTTGTGTCTTAATGCCTATTGAATCTACATCCTATTGAGATTGTTCTTTAGCTGGTACAGTAGGAGTTTTCTTCAAAATACTTTGCATTTGTATGGATGATGACATTGAGATTGCAAGTCCTTCAATTTTATCTGATGTTTGCTCCAACTCAAGAGCTCTTTTCTTTTCTCAAGTATTGGCTGCAATCGATGAATCGCCATTCATACCAAAAAACTCATCTCCTTGCCATTTAAGGAACCCAGTCTCCATGGTATGCACATCTTGCTTCTGTTTGGACACACCAGAAGGTGTATCCTGCTATGAACTTGTAGCATTTTGGACCATAAGAGCTTGATTTATCACTCCATTTGAACATGTATATTGATTATGAGCTTGGCTACATGGATAACATCAATCTGCATCTGATTTCAAGTTGTTTTGAGTAGGTACTACATCTCTAACTGATTTGTAGCATTTAATGGTGCTGGATTGTATGGTTGATAAGGCCTTTGGTTATTGTTCTTCCTCCCACCTTGGAAATTTATTTGATATGGTTGCCTATTCTGCTGAAATTTTTGGCCTTGATTTTGATATTGCTGATTAAAGCCTTGGTTCTACTATTGGAATGCTAGCCTAGGACCTTGGTACTTCTTTTTCATACTTGTTAGCTCATTACCCAAGGTCCGCAATATACTCTATCTTTTGCTGACTACTCTTAATTTCTTGCAACTCATTTGATGGATCAACTACAATATTTTCATAACCTCCAGTAGTAGAACCAACTAGAAAAGTGGGTAAAGGAGTCATTGGTGGTATATTAAGAGGCATATTTGACTGGATATTAGGAAAGTAAGGCATATGAGGCCTAGGGGATATTTCTCCCGCCTGTATAAGGCTATTTTCAACTCTAACAACAATGTCAAAAGCTTGTGGCAATGAGGTACCTCCCATAGACTAAACCATTACCAAAATATCATTATTCAAACTCTTCAGGTAGTATAGAAAAGTATAATCCGCACTTGGCCTCATCGCCACTGGTATTCTATTCTATGTTTTCTGAAAATAGGAATTGAAATCTGTCATACGCTCTTGTGGGGATCTTTTAATGGTTGTTAAATATTATACAAGTGAAAGATGGTCTATATTATCTTCAAATAAATTGGTAAAGGCATCACCCAGTTCATCCCACGTAGAAATGGAGGCCACAGGTAGATTCCTAAACCACACCAATGCTTTGCCTTGGAATGAAACCGCCAATAATCTGACTACAATGTTATCTTGTGTCACCATGTGAACATTTCAGAGGGAAGAGACATCTCTAATGTGCTCAAAAGTAGTTTTTTGACTCTCCCCTGTGAATTATGGTAGCCCTTTCAAAGCTTCTAAAGGTATGTCGTTGTGTACAACAAGGTTCAAGGGGCTACCTTGATCAAAGGGTACAAAAGCAAAGTTCCTAGGAACAACCATTACACTAATTTGTGTTGATGCACTTGTTGAGCCAGTACTAGAACTTTCTGGAGTGGAGGATGAAATACTTACTAAAACACTACTGGAACTGGCATGAAAAGTAATTGTTTATGAAGCAAAAGCAATACCAAAAATGGTCTGTAATGCATATGTCTCAAAAAGATTAGAATGTTCTGTTCTTATAGTTGGTGATGTTGAATGCCTTAAAGAATTTTCTCTTCTCTTTCGTCTTCCCCTTCTTATGTAAAATTTTTGAGGTGAAGATTGAACTCTCTTTGTATGTGGAGTTCATTTGAGAGTTATGCCCTTCCTTTTGGGTGTTTCGAACTACATATATTCAAATGTACTTGAGCTTCTTGTCTCAATTTTTCTCATAAAACTTATTGCAGCACTGCAACCACTGCTCTTTCACCATGGAGTCACCAGATACACTTAATGATAACCTCAAACAGGTCAATTTTCACACTGACTGTATGTCCAACCAGCATGAAATTAAAAAACATAGACCTCTGTCCCACTGGGCGTGCCAAAACTGTTAAGACCCAAAATTTGCACGCTCAAGCTTATAGTTTACAACTTGAAATCTTGTTCAACATGGAATCATTCCTAGGTGGTGGGATTTTCCTATAACTAGAATAAATCTCCAGATTCTAGGCCAGTTCCTATTTGATGATCGCTTATAGCTCCTAAAAACTTAACCAAACTTTGATAAGGAAAAGGGAAAGAGATTACTTGAAATGAACCTAAGTTTGAAATTTAAACTACTGTGAACTAGGTGATACACCAAAATGATATGAAAGTGCAAGTACAAATAACTAAAGAAGGGGATTTACACTATCTGAATGAATACAAAACATATCCTTTTTGTATAGGCTTGCATAAGTAATTTGTAATAAAGCCTAAAATATGAACCAAACCAAGGAGGAAAACAAATGCCTCACTTACCAGTTTCACACCCTAAGACATAAACTACAACCTGTAAGCAAACATACTTTTCTGCAACTAGGTGTTTAGGTGAGACAAAATAACATGGAATGATAGAAAACTCACTAGTTATCTTTATCAAATCACCTGAAAATGCACACAAAAATGTAGAAAGAAAAGAAGGCTCCAAAAAGAAACTCAGATAACATAAACTCAGTTGTTGTTACTTGTATTTGATCTTCAAAATTGAGTTACAAACTTCTGCATAAAATTTCCAAGGACAAAAAAAATTTCACAAAACCTTCCTCTGCATAATCAGAACTAACTCTCCAAAGAGATCCTCCAAACACTAAGTACAAACCTCTCAACCACCAAAGGTCAGATGCTGGAAAAAAGGCCCCAAAAAGGGGTCTAAAAGCCATGAAAGAAGGACAAATGGCTGGAAAAAGTGCTCATAACCATAAGGAACCTTCAATTTCCTTCAAAAAGGCTCCAGAAAGCTCAACTATCTCATAAAGCACCTTTAACACCCATGAATAAGTCTCATTTCAGAAATCCTCCTAGAAACTCTCCAACATCTCCTAAATCCACTCCAAAGCTCCTAGGTGCTTTCCTCACGTCTCCAAATGGTTACAACCTCCAAGAAGAAGTCCTCCAAGCCATTAAATACACCCTTATCTCTCCAAATTTGAAAATTTGACCCAAATACTTTTTTTTATTTTTGCATCTTTTAAATAATAATTAATTGATTTATAAATCATCAATTAATTATTTTTAAATTACAACTTTGCAAATTTCTAGTTAATTTTACATTTTACCAATATTTAATTGATGATTTATAAATTAATCAATTAATTATACAATATTGCAAATACCTCATTTAATAACTTTTAAGTAATATAATAATATATTACTTAAATTTAAGTAATATATTATTATATTACTTAATTTTACAATAGTGAATGAGTTTCAATTTAATGACTCTATAAGCTTTTAAGAAAAACACAAAGCACTTCATGGATTTTGAAATGAATACAAGGAGTTTGGAAATATAGTAAAACCCTGAAATTCTTATGCCTTAAAAGTAAAAGACACTTGTTTTTTGATTCATTTGTGTTCAATGTTTTTGTTGAAAGGCACGACAACTGCTTGTGAATAGGGTTTTGAAACCCTTCCACTCTGCAACGAATTCTGGAAGAGAAATGTCGCCTCAGCCGCCATGGAAAATTATAAATCTATGACTTGGCTTGATGAATTAGACTTCAAATGATGCTTTCATTACACACGGCATCCATGAAGAAAAATTGGCGTTACTGCAAGGAAAACTTAGAAAACATGGGTATGAAAAAATTTCAATCTTCCCTTTTATGTAACATATTTTCTATTGAGAGATATACACTCATTTGAAATTGCTTCTTGAATGATCATTCCACACTTTTATTTTGATGTGGTGTACTCTTTGCTTGGAGGAAAAGAGACTCATGTTTTTCTTATCACGTTAAAACTATCATTTTCTTTTTTCTGGAATGAATATTTTAAGTGTTTTCAATTTCTGCAGAAAATATGGCTTATATATTGAAAGAATACCCTAAAATTTGAGATTAATTTCGTCATGCTTTGAAGGAAAATTCCTGTTATTCAAGATGTTGTAAAAATGTTTGCTTATTCCATGTATTTCTTTGAAAATTTGCACCCTTTAACCTTTGACGACACAACTTTATGAAAAACAACCCAATGTTGAATGTTTACTATTTTTTTGTAGTTGAGATTTTGTCACATTTGAAGAGAAAAATCTATATCTGTCTGGCCGCCATGAAAGGAAAAGGAACGTTTTACTAATTTATTTTTTCCTTTAAAAAGTGGCCTTTCTTGAAAGAAAAAACCATTCTCTGTTGTTGTTTTCTTGATCATAATGTATGTCTGATTTCTCTTTCTGTATTAAATTTATTGATTTTACTGAAAAAGATATTTTTGTTGAAAGAAAACTTTTCCTCTTGAAAAATCTGAAACATGAGTATCTGTTGCAAAAGAAGTACTGTTGTTTTTCTTTGAATCCATCGTATGGGTTCTTCTGTTGTGAATGGAACACTAGTTATTTAGAATTTTCTCTGCCTCATGTTGTTGTTCTAAAAATGTTGCTATATCCTTACACAGTTTATGATTTCTTGAATTTCTTTTGCAAATCTGAAACTACTTTGGCTGAAAAGTGTCTTACTTGGAAAGAAAAAAAAATCCCAATGGATGAGACTACCATTTGTTGTTATTTCATTGTTGCCAATTTGCATCATTTTACCTATGCTGTAGACTTCCCTTGCTTTTATTAGTAATTCTTGTTCAAAATCATTTATCCATTTTCTGTTGTTGTTCTACTCTATAAGGTTTCAACTTGAGATTGTTGTCCCTTAAATAGACTCAGCTTGTTTATCTTGACTGTAATGAAAGGTTTCATATCAGAACTAATATGTCCCTTTAACATTATATATTTCTTTCTTGATCTTGATATCTATTGATCAATGATACACTGGGCTCAAACCCTTGTGGGAGCCACACATTACGCCCATGTGACATTGATCATTTTTCTGCACAGGAAACAAACTCATTAGCATAAATATTTATTTCTCACAAGCACTGAGGGTATTCTAATTTTTCTTCTTCAAATTTAGGACAGATTTAAAAGGAAGCATAGGCATAGAGTAGATTTGAGATAACTGGCCATTTCTTAGATCTATATTGGGATCTAACATCATTATTTTCAATCTTACAGGATTCAAGAGCTTGCTGGGAAACTCGCAGACACAAAAAAGACTCAGGACCAGCCAACCACTTATAACCAGTCAAAGCAACATGCAATGATTGGTTATCCTTGACCTATATCTTTCTCCTATTCTGTCTTTTAATCCTGTTTTAAGTTTGTAGGAGAAATAGTAGGCTACACTCACGACTTGTGTGAGGCATTTAACTTTAAATGATCTAAAATATATGTATTTGTGTTTTCAAATGAGTGAACTCAAAAAATTTAATTTATCACTGTTTAATGCAAATGAAATGATTCTTTTCAGAATTTCACAATGTATTTTATTTTTTCTATTTGCATACCAATAAATGAGGTCAATTGATTCAAAATGTACCCTTTGTAGCAAAATTGCTAGGGTAGTGAAATTTTGATAACAATATCAAGATCAATGAATGCACACATACTGTAAGAATGGCCAAACACCTATCCATATGAACCATCCATATTCTTTCTATTCACCCACAATTCCTAAGTCTTTTGGAAGCAATTTGGATGTGCAACATAAAAATCAGAAATCCAATAATCCATATGTGTATAAAAATCACCATGTCCCATCTAATCGACATGTGAATGAAAGGAAAAAAGAAACATTTTCTACTTTCCAAGTCTAGTTTGGGTTCCTATATCCCAAAATCCACTATCTTAGCTACATCCTCACCTCCTTCATCCATTGTTCCTCCATCATTACACCACCCTTCAAAGTGTGTGTCAAATTTGATCTTGCCAACATTTCCATCCACAACATACCTTCTTCTTATCCTCACATTCATTATCCAACACATGCTTTCCATCTTTCCATCCCTCTTATCCAATCTATGGCATAAAACCTTTACCACCATCTACCCTTATACTCCATATGTGTCTTTTATCATCACCTTATTAATATATTTGAGCATACTACTCATATTCATTTTTTATTATAACATATCTTTCAGAAGAGCATTGTCCAAAGATCTAGATGTTGGGGAAATTTTGAAAAATACAAAAAAAAAGAAAAAGAATTAAAAAAAGAGAACAGTGCCTTGGTAAAAACCTAGTAAACGGGCACCTTGGTAGCAAAAGTAAAGAGAAATCAATCTGTCCAATGGTGAAAACTACTTTTTGTAGCACCTTGTACAAGTACCATGATGAAAACCTAACAAACATGTGTCATGCGTAATTCCTCCCTCTTGCACTCTACACTCGGGGTCAACTTTCATCCATGTTATCCTCCATCTTCCCTATCCAACCATTTATCTCACTCATATCCATATTCACTCTTTCACCTTTAATCTTGACAAGGTTGAACATATCCATGAGCATCTAGTATCTAGACATCCATTATCTTTCCCATCAACTTATTCACTTGTTGCATCCATGTTACCCTATCATGATCTTGCTTATCCCAAATCTACCTTCATTATTCCTCATCAATCTTTCCATAAACCCAAATCATCCCCTCATAGCCTCCATCACCCCTTTATCTTGATTGTGCTATCCTATCCATATCTTATCCAAATTGAACCTTGGTCTTGATCAAAATGAAGAACATAAAATGCAAAAATTTGTTTTCAAAAACTTCTTGACATGTCCACTCTTTTGGACTACCCACTTTCAGGACATAAGGTCATTATCCTATATGCTATCTAGAACTACATCTGTGGCTTTCATTCCTTATCCAAAAACATGTTTCTCATTTCTATATCCTTTTTCCATAGCTTGGGTAATCTTGAGGAGATGGTCCTACGTGTTACATTCACTACACATGCTTCATCCATCATTGCCTATCCAATCCTGATGCATCAGCTTGTTCATCCATCTGTCATGTTCTATACCTTGCTAGACATTGGGGACAAACCAATGTGATCTTTTTTGAGAGCTGGTAATTTCTGAAAATAAAAAAAAAACTTTAAAAATCTAAAAAATTAAAAAAAAAATCTCAAAAAAATAAAAAAACATTAAAAAAAATAAAAAAATCTTGCAAAACGTCTCTAACATTTTGTCACATACTAGGTTTCATTTTCCCAAGATTTACACATGGTCACATTTATCACTTGGGGGAAAAAGATTTGGTTTTGGTACAAATAGATTCAATAAGTGCTACTTTTGGTCACATATCAGAGGGAATTTTCAGAGCTTCAGAAGAGAGATATTGTTGAACCTTTGATGGATATCATTGTTCAAACTCAAGTATTCGATCTTGCAACTTGATCCTTGAACTTCATGACTTTATTAATCAGGATTAAAAATTGACATAACCTAAATGATCAGAATGTTTGGAAATTTTATTGAAAATCTTGATACAATACAAAACACTTGAAGCTTTTGATGATATTCATTGCATTTTTTCATGTCTTTTTAGCTAATCGATGATGTTTCGACTAGATTGGCAATGATGGTGACATGATATTTTCTTGACTTTGAGTGACTATTTTGAGGAAGATCCACCAACTTGTGTGAATTCATCTAAGGACATGGTCATCAAAGAACCATCCAGGACCTTCATATATGAAGGTGGGTTAACCTTTGTCTGTTTATGCAAAAGGATACCTTGGCTATTTATATCTTTCATATCTTAATACCAAAATTCAATTGCAACATTGAATCTGATGAAACCGGTATTCATACTTCCATAGTTGATTATTCAACTAGTGAGGGTTGTACTAGTTTCTAAATGGTTACAAAAGTGATGAAATTGGTATTCATATTATCATGATGTGGTCAGTGATAATTTTACTTTCTCCTATTAGTAATAACTAAGAGAGGGGGGTGTGAATCAGTGGCCTCAAAAATTAATCCTTAAATCAACCCTTAAAACTTATAACCACAAATTATGTCTCAAGTTATCTTATGTCCTACAAGATGAATTCCATGAAATACTTATATCAATTTTCTACTTGTCGAATTTCTTTGTAAATATCTCTTCTGTATGATTACCGATAAGTAGTTAACTATTTACCGAAACACAGTAAATACGCATAGTATATCGATCAATCCAGAATTGCATATGTGAAATGTAAAACAGTAAAGTAATAAAACATAAACACATAACACATGGATTTTAACGTGGAAAACCTATTAAGGGAAAAAACACTAGGATCGGTACCCCAAATTTTCACTCTTCTGAAGTGAGCTATGTCAGGATCCAACCCTGTTAAAGGTTACAAAAATATTGTTAGGTGTGACCTTGTTAGAGGATTTAAAACATAGTTTGTCACCTAGTATCTGGCATCTCATGCTACCATCCTTGATCAAACAATCACTTGGCCTATCAATAGGTATCAAGCATATCCAATGCTACTTTTATGATCAAATTTTTTGATACTCCTTGTGATGTATCTCAATTGTAAAAGAATTTTAAGTCCTACTCGGTTAAGAGACTTGATGCTTCAATGGTTACACTGAAACACTAATGATCTATTCATACATACAACTCAATTGCAGATTTTCAGATCTATTGTAAGTCCATTACCTCTCTGATCAATATAATCAGTTCTATACCTTTGATCCACACTATTCTACTCTATAATGATGTCTCACTATTCATCGGTGTCTGTAGAATCTATCTCTTTCCTCATCTTGTTGATGAGGACTGAATAAAGACTTCTTCTCCTTTAGATTTTCTTTTGCATCTTTCTTCTTATTTTGTTCACCTCTCACATTCCCACATTCATAATGAATTGAGTTTGTCTCTATATAGACACGATTTACCTTTTCTTGGCTTTCTTGATTCTTGGCATGATCCACAATTCTCGCCAATAGATTTAAAGAAAACTCTAGTTTTATCTCAAAGAGATCTTCTTGCCAACTGGACAAATCAGCTTTAAAACAATTACTTATCTCTGACTTTATCTGGATGGTTAAAACAATGATAAGTATCCGTTAAGTCTATTTATAGCTCTTGATAGCTAAGCATTTTGTTGTTTCTGAACTCTCTGTTCTTTCGGTCGACACTTCAGTTAGTCATCGGTGATAACTAACTATTCTGTCGGTGTGACTTCAGTTGTCATCGGGATCTCGGTCCTTGTCTTTTCTGTCGGGCAATACTGAAATTGTTTCCGTCAGGTTACTCTATGTTTTGATCATTTTGAAACACTATAACTCTGCTCGTCGGTAATTTTGTGCATTATCTTGTTGGGTAACACTGTGACTCTACTCTTTTACTATGATCGTTGGTGTGCACTCTATTAGTGTATACAGTCACTTAGTGAATACTTGACTTATATGCATTACTGATAGCATAGCCTTTGATTCATTGGTTCTTTGAAGTCTTTGGCAGTATTCCCATGACCATACAAATTATATCAAGTTGACATCAATGAAAATACAATACATTAACTGATTTAATGCCTTGCACGATCATCAACTTAACATCTTCAAACATTCAATCAGTTATATTTCATCAATCTCTCCCTTTGGCATTGATGGCAACATACTACATTATCATACTATACTATTACTAATACAATATGAAATATACAGTTTCATCAAGATTTTCTAATGTAACTATTACAAATGTCTAGCTTTTGGTAAGCTCAAATAGCTTTGATTTGATTCTTGCGGCTTTCTTTCTATCTTCAATGTTGGAGATTTACTTCTGCCAGTTAGTTGATTGTATGTTTGTCATTGATGACAACATATAATATACAACAGTGTTCTATATGTACTTATCAGAATGATGGTATCAAGCCTTGCGTGGTTATGTTCATGTTGTAGACATGGTTATTATCTTATGTTCATACACGTAGACTCTGATATGAAGTTTCAGTTGTGTTGTGTAATTCTGTTATGTGGCAGTTACAATTTCTGGAGTTTGTCTGTATAGAGCTGATCTATTGTATTGGTTCTTGAGTGGCACCTATCTTTGGGATATGCATGTGTATATTCAAGTTAAGTTATGAGTTGATGATAGTTATCTAAAGGTGCCAAACGTGTTTCAACAAGATTGCAAAGTTAGAGTTAATTTGGTGAGTCCGACTTAGTGAAGCATCATGTCTATTCAATTTATATTGCTCGGTTGTAATTATGCTTGCGTGATTTGTAAAGCTGACAAGCATGTTATGAAGAGTTTTCTAACAGGTCCCTTGATCTTATACTTTGAGGAAGATACTTACAGCAAGTCATTAGTGAAACGCTAAGTGTGAATGATAAGAAAAGATACAGGAAAAGTACAGAGCAGAATATCAGTTGAGTTTCATTCATCAAGGATCTATGTGAAGAAGAAGTGAAAGATTACATTACACTAGAACTGATCAAGATAGTATGTCTACTCTATAGTTCATCATTATATATAGTGCATACTTGTTCTACAGAAGGTTGTAGGCTTCACCATTGAAATAGTGAGCTTTTGGACAGTCAGTCCTCACCCTTAACCGGGTTATTTGTAAAAGACTCCTACCAGGGTTAGACCCTTAACTAGGTCACTATACTTATTGCATTGTAAAGAACAACTCCTAACAGGGTTGCAAGATCTTCTAACAGGGATTACTATAAACAAGTATAGTTCTTTGTGGGTTTTAATTCCCACCGGGGTTTTTACCATTTGGTTTCCCCGTAACCAAATTGTGGTGTTGTCTATTGTGTTATCTGAATGTGCATTTACTTTATTGAATTCTGGAGTTAATAAAAGAAAAGAATTAAATTAGCCTATCTAACTGATTCACCCCCCCTATCAGTTATCCTTTGGTACTATTATAACAATTGGTATTAGAGCCAAGTTCCTTGAAGAAGAAGCTTAACAGCTTAAGGTAGATCAGATGTCTTACTTTAGAAAAGAGAGTCCTAAGTTCGATGGAGAAAATTATCTGGATTGGAAGAACAAAATGATAACACATCCAGAATGTGTTGGTTTTGACATTTTTGAGATAGCCACACAAGAAATTTTTATTCCCTCTCTAAAATACCTATCAAGAGATGATGCTACTAGTAAACAAAAGGATACATTCGCAGCAAATGTAGTTGCCAAAGAAGCCCTTATAAGTGCACTATTTGACGGTGAATTTTTTGAAATCAAGAAATTAGACAAGGAATACACAATATGGAAGTATTTAGAAGACATGTTTGATGGAGATGTTCAAGCAAAGAATGCATGCAGGAAGACATGGAAAAAGAAATACAACAGTCTTGAGATGTTACCTAAAGAGAACATTAGAGCCTACAATCAGAGGATAAATGAAGTAGTTTCTAGAATCAGAAGCAATGGTGAAAAAATATCATAAGAAGATATAATGGACAAGCTATTGACTACTTTAACATCAGACTATGAGAACAAGATCAATATTCTAGAGGAAACCATGCAATTTTCACAAGAATTAAAGAGAGATACTTTGATCAGTAAAATCTCTGCATTTGAGATATCAAGATTGAGGACTGAACCTAAAAGTGAAATAACCTTCAAAGTTTCAGTTCATAAGAAATCTCACATCTCTAGCAATAATGAGAAAGAAGAAGTTGATGAAGAACTAAAATAAATCATAGCCATGATTGCTAAAAGATAAAATAAAGGCAAAGGAAAATATGAAGGATATCTTCCATTCAAATGTTTCTCATGCAATAAGATTGGTCACTTTGCATCCAAGTGTCCTACAAGAGTAAAGAAATTCAGATCTGATTATAAACCTAAATACAGAAAGGAGTGCTATCATGCTGAAGAAGGTGTAACCGATGAAGATTCAGGAGAAGATGAAATTGGATTCGTTGCCCTTAAAGACATGGAAAAATTGCTTGAGCATATGGACATTAAAGATGAAAAGGAAACACAAGAATTAGCCCTAATTTCCAAAGCAGACATTAGAATTGATTGGATCATTGACATCGGATGCTCTCATCACATGAAAGGTGATAAAGATAGATTTGTTCATCTAGACAAGTACAAAGGTGGTATGGTTAGATTTGGAGATAACACTCCTAAACCTATCATAGGTAGAGGATCCATCACCCTGGATGGAAAGAACAAGATAGATGATGTTCTCTATGTTGATGGCCTACATCACAATTTACTAAGTGTTGGACAGCTACTTGACAAAGGTTATCATCTAGAATTCAAAAACAACAAATGCATTATTAACAACAAAGAAGGAGACATGATTGCGTCAAGCTCCAAAACAAAAGGTAATATTTTTTATCTCAATTTAGATGTAAGTTGTTTTGTTGCAAAAGTGGATGACAGTTGGTTATGGCACAAAAGACTCTGTCATATCAATTTTGATAATATAGTAAAGATAAGCAATGTCAAGGCAGTTAGAGATCTTCCAAGTATTGCAAGACCAGTTGACACAATATGTAGGGAATGTGTTATGGGAAAGCATGTAAGGAGCTCTTTCAGAAGCAAGTAGAACTCAGCTGAAAACAAGCTAGACCTAGTGCATATAGATTTATGTGGTCCTACTCAAACTAGATCATATTACGGAGAAAGGTATTTCATTTTGTTTGTTGATGATTTTTCAAGGATGATGTGGGTTGTGTTATTAAAGGAGAAGTCTGAAGCCTTTGAGAAGTTCAAAATATTCAAAGCCAAAGTGGAGAATGAATCTGGATTAAAACTAAAATGTCTGAGATTAGATAGAGGAGGAGAATTCACCTCTGACCTATTTTATGAATATTGTGAAGAACATGGAATTAAAAGACAGTTGAGTGCACCTAGAGCCCCACAATAGAATGGGATAGCAGAAAGAAGGAACATGATCATACTTGATACAATGTGCACTATGATGATTGAAGGAAAAGTCGCTCACACCTATTGGAGAGATGTAGTCAATACAACAGTATATACTATCAACAAACCACAACTAAGGCCAGGCATGGATAAGACACCTTATGAACTTTGGTTTGGTAATGTACCTAGAGTAAAATACTTCAGAATATTTGGCAGAAAGTGCTACATCAAGAGAGATGATGGTGTTGGTAAGTTTGATGCTAGAAGCGATGAATGTATTTTCCTTGGTTACGCTACTAAAAGCAAAGCATACAGATGTTTTAATTTGAGATTAAAGAAGATAATTGAAAGTACTCATGTAAAGATTGATTAAAATTTCATGGTTCAAGAAAGGTACTATGAATATGCACCTATGATTAAGGATGAACCCAGGCCTAGCATTAAAGACACTGTTATTGAAGAAATGTTTGATTGCATTGATGTTTCATGTAATGAACCTAAATCAAGCAAAGAAGTATCACAGATTACAGATGAGAATGTTACACCAAAAGTTTCAAAGTTCACATCTAGGTATCATTGAAAAGATGATATCATTGGAGATCAGAGCATCAGTGTCTTGACTAGATCAAAAGCAAAAAGGTTAACAGTGGATGAAGAGGTATGTTTACTTTCACAGATTGAACCTTTAAATGCTGAAGATGCTTGAAAGGATCCTGATTAGCAGAAAGCAATGGAAGAAGAACTGGATCAAATAATAAAAAATGATACATGGGAATTGGTCCCTAGACCCAGTGAAAAAAATGTGATTGGAACAAAGTGGATATTCAGGAACAAGATGAATGAAGATGGTACAGTGATCAGAAACAAAGAAAGACTAGTGTGTAAAGGATATGTGCATAGGGAAGGGATAGATTACACTGACACATTTTCCCCTGTGAGCAGACTGGAAGCCATAAAGTTATTCTTGGCCTATGCAACATTCAAATACTTCAAAATATATCAAATGGATGTAAAATTTGCCTTTTTGAATGGTGACTTGAAGGAAGAAGTCTAAACAGAATAGCCTAAAGGATTTAATCTATCAGATAAACCAGATATGGTATGCAGATTGAAGAAAGCACTCTATGGACTTAAACAGGCCCCAAGAGCTTGGTATGAGAGACTAGATGGTTATCTTACCAGGATTGGATTTAAGAAAGGAGCAGCAGATTGTAACCTATTCATAAGAGAGACACTTGATGGACTACTACTTGTTGCCATATTTGTTGATGACATTAGCTTTGGAGATAATGACAAGCTTAATTCAGAATTCGCAAAAGAAATGCATAATGAATTCAAAATGAGCATGATTGGTCCTATAAAATACTTTTTGGGATTGAACATAAAATAGACAGATAAATGAATATTCATAAATTAGTCCAAATATGTGAGGGAAATATTGAAGACTTTCAAGATGGAAGACTGTAAGCCAGTATGCACTCCTATGATAACAAGAAGCAAGCTTTCTAAAGAAGATGATTCCGCAGTAGTTGACAAGACATTATATAAGTCTATGATTGGAAAACTTATATATCTTACTCAATCTAGACCAGACATATCTAATGCAGTTGGAATTCTCAGAAGATTTGCAGCTGAACCTAAACAAAATCACCTAATGGCAATAAAGAGAATATTCAGATATCTAAAGGGAACTATAGACTATGGTTTATGGTATCCTAAATGAAAAAATGTACAACTTCATATGTATACAGATGCAGATTGGGCAGGTTGTCTTGATGACAGGAAGAGTACTTCTGGAGGAGTAGTATTTATTGGAGATAGGTTTGTTTCTTGGGTAAGCAAGAAGTAAAATTGTATCTCTCAGTCGACAACAGAAGCTGAATATGTTGCAGCAACATTGAATTGTTCAACAATGGTTTGGATCAAGCAGATGGTTAAATATTTGGGTATACAGGTTGATTATACAATTATTATCCATTGTGATAACACCAATACTATTAACATGTCCAAGAACCCTGTGATGCACACAAAGACAAAACACATTGAGATTAAATACCATTTTCTCAGAGAAAAAGTTGTAGATAATGAAGTAAAATTGGACTATGTGAGCACTAAAGAATAGTTGGAAGATATTTTCACAAAGCCTTTATCAAAAGATACTTTTGAGTATCTCAGGGAGAAGTTGGGAGTAATTCCCTCTCCTGAGTCTGATTAGATAAGTAGCAAGAACATCAGTCATTAAGTGACTGATGAATGGTTGACTACTCTACTTCTGGAGTATTACCTGTGCTTAATTTTTTATGGTGCCCTTTGCCATTGATGTCAAAGGCAAAGTATATAGTAAGGGGGAGCATATACTCTGGGGGAGTATAAACATAGACAGTGAAGCTAAAGCAATGTAGAGAAATCTTTAATGAGGATATTGAGAAGATTGTGAAAAGAAAGAAGACACCATGTGCTGAAGATTTTTTTAATATCATATGTTTCCGTCAATGTCAAAGGGGGAGATTGTTGGAGATTTACTTCTGGCAGCTAGTTGATTGTATATTTGTCATTGATGACAACATATAATATATAATAGTGTTATGTATGTACTTATCAGAATGATGGTATCAAGCCTTACATAGTTATGTTCATGTTGTAGACATGGTTATTATGTTGTGTTCATACACGCAGACTCTGATATGAAGTTTCAGTTGTGTTGTGTAATTCTGTTATGTGGCAGTTACAATTTATGGAGTTTGTCTGTACAGAGCTGACGTATTGCATTGGTTCTTGAGTTGCGCCTATCTTCGAGATATGCGTGTGTATATTCAAGTTAAGTTATGAGTTGATGATAGTTATCTAAAGGTGCCAAACATGTTTCAACAAGATTGCAAAGTTAGAGTTAATTTGGTGAGGCCGACTTAGTGAAGCATCACGTCTATTCAATTTATATTACGCGATTGTAATTATGCTTGTGAGATTAGTAAAGCCGACAAGGATGTTATGAAGAGTTGTCTAATAGGTCCCTTGATCTTATACTTTGAGGAAGATACTTATAGCAAGTCATTAGAGAAATGCTAAGTGTGAATGATAAGAAAAGATACAGGAAAAGTACAAAGCAGAATATCAGTTGAGTTTCATTCATTAAGGATCTATGTGAAGAAGAAGTGAAAGATTACAATACAATGGAAGTGATCAAGATAGCAGGTCTACTCTATAGTTCATCATCAGATATAGTGCATATCTATTCTACAGAAGGTTGTAGCCTTCACCATTGAAGCAATGAGCTTTTGGAGAGTGAGTCCTCACCCTTAACCAAGTTATTTGTAAAAGACTCCTAACAAGGTCAGACCCTTAACCAGGTCACTATACTTAATGCATTGTAAAGAACAACTCCTAATAGGGTTGCAAGATCTTCTAACAGGGATTATTATAAACAAGTATAGTTCATTGTGGGTGCTAATTCCCACCAGCATTTTTACCATTTCATTTCCCCGTAACCAAATTGTGGTGTTGTCTATTGTGTTATCTGAATGTGCATTTACTTTATGGTATTCTGGAATTAATAAGAGAAAAGAATTAAATTAGCTGATAACTGATTCACCCCCCCCTCTCAGTTATCCTTTGGAACTATTCTAACATTCAATCCCTTCACTAGATAGATGTAGAATATTTCTTTCTCTAATGTGACGTGTTCTCCTTTTGTGTCAAACTCTCTCCCTTTGACTGTTCTCCTTTCTTGTGATGTCTCTTGTCAACAATTATTTTCCTTTGTGTGTACTCTCCCTTTCTTGTTACATTCTCCCTTTGGATACTTCGATGGATATGATCTTTCCCTGATTTGATAAAGGATATAATTTATCTCTTTATCAGTATGATAATGAGATATCTCTCTCCCTTTGACAACAATCATATGTGATTAGCAAAAAATCTTGTAACTATTCCTACTGCATGTGCAATATTTGGTCTAGTGTGTACAACATACTTGAGGTTTCCAATCATTGATCTGTACAAAGTCTGATTTACCTTTGATGACTTGTCCTCCATTGTCAGCTTACATCCAATTTCCATCGGTGTTCCAACTAGTTTGGATTCTTCCATCTTGAATATTTTTAGTACTTCTTTGATGTACTTGGATTGTGTAATGAAAATACCTTCATCTTGTTGCATGATCTGTAGACCAAGAAAGAACTTGATCTCTCCAAATATAGACATCTCAAACTCTTTTCTCATTTCATTTGCAAATAATTTGCATAGCATATCATTGCCTCCAAATATGATGTCATCAACAAATATCTCAACAATCAAAATGTTAGCATCAATATCTTCCTTCAAATAAAGATTACTGTTTTCACTAGTCCTCACAAATCCAATAATTATAAGATAGGAATCCAATGAATTCTTTCATACCAAGCTCTGGGTGCTTGTTTCAATCCATAAAAGGCTTTGTGTAGTCTACATACCATGTCCCTCTTGTCTGGATCAACAAACCCTTCTGGTTGTTCAATGTATACCTCTTTTTCAAGTATTCCATTTAGGAATACAGACTTGACATCCATTTGATATACCTTGAATCCTTTACATGTAGCATAAGAAAGTAATATTCTCACTCCTTCTAGCCTAGAAATAGGTGCAAAGGTCTCTCCATAGTCAATTCCTTCTTCTTGTGCATACCCCTTGCATACTAGTCTTGCTTTATTTTTGGTGACTTCTCCATTCTCATTTAGTTTATTTCTGAATATTCATTTTGTACCGATGATATTATTGTCATCTGGTCTTGGTACAAGTGTCCATGACTTGTTTTTATCTATCTGCTCAATCTCTTCATTCATAGCACTTATCCATTCATCATTATCTAGTCCAGCATTAACAGATTTGGGCTCATAATCACAAATAAGACAACTTGTATTTAGAGACTTACTTCTATTTCTCATACCAACCTTTTTATCTGCTATGATCTAGTTCTGTGGATGGTTCCTTCTGACATATCTTGCAAGTATAGGTTCAACTCTTTGTCTATCATCTTGATCATCATTTTGTTTTTCATTTTGTTCTCCATCACTTTGTGCATCATCTTGAGCAATATTCTGATCGTCGGTATTTGCAGCCTAATGCTTGGGTGCAATAATCTATTGCTTGGAAGCTCTACATTGTTGGTCAGGTAGAGTGTCAGGTTCCTCATTGTAAGAAAACCTATTGTAGTCCTCTGATTCTTTAGTGCTTTCCTTTTCATTCTTCTCTGCAAATTCATCTATCTTTACATTTGCACTTTCAACAATTTTGTTAGAGGCTTTATTTAGACATTTATAAGCCTTGCTCTTGGTAGAATACCCTAGA
>MU227002.1:185152-206987 GCA_018584345.1 Thuja plicata
TGTACGTGGATGTGTGTGTGTGTGTGTGTGTGTGTGTGTCTACATACATACACATGGATATAGATAGTCATATACATATATTTGGAAACATAGGAATTCGTGTGTGTCTTCACACACACAAACATAAACACACTCACATTTATGTATATGTATAGGTTTATATATCTGTGTGTGTATTTGTTTTTGTTTCTTTTATTTTCAGTATTATTTATTACTTTTTAATTTATTTCAATTATTTGATGTTTATAGTTTTTATTTTGTTCTTAAATATATTTGTTTATTATATTTATTCCTTTATTTTTGTTTTTTAGTCATTATTTCTTCTATGCATAGTCATAAACTGTAAGCACCTTATTGGTGTATACAATTTCATGATTTTTTAGCACCCATCTTAGTGTGTTTTCATTTTAACATGCATAATGTAACTTCATGTTGCACCTAAATTCAAGTATGAGTCCTATATTATTTCAATTTCACCAAAAACCAATGTGATCCCTTGTTTCTAGTCATGCTCCTTTATTATTTCTCTTCTTTAGCCTACATGGGCCCTATGTTACCATTTATCACCTTTGTACTTCTTTCTAACCTCAAAATAAATTATGCTTCATAATTTGGCATCCCCTAGTTATATGGGGCCCATGATTTATATTTGAGTCCTGGTTGGTGGGTATATAATGGCCTAGGCATTCTATACCCAAGTATAGAACTTCTTGGGTGTTCTATACCCAAGGTTTCAAGATAAGATTTGATTCAAAGGTTTGTCTTGGTAATTTAGTGGGGTACTTGGATTTTTGGTTGGCCTTCTCAAGTTTTAACCCTCAAAATGTTGTGAGAGGTATAAAAGCACCATATCTCTCCTCATTTGAGGATGAAGTCCATAAGCCAAAGAATCACATCTACTCTCAAGAATTTATACACATTATTAACAATCAAGTTCAAGGTTTGAAGAAAAAAATCCAAGAATTCAATATCTAGACTTCTTCTCATGCATTCAAGGTGTTCTTCTCCATGGATCAAGCTTCTTTCCCTCATTGAAGGCCAAGAAAAGGAGTCAACCATCAAGGAACAAGATCATTCATCTACCTATTATTAATACTATAAGGTCTAGGATTACTGAGAGGGGGGGGGGGTGAATCAATAATCTATCAAATCACAATTGTTTCACCAATCCATTCAACACATTAATAACATTCATCAACTTTAAACCTTATTCAACAATAAACAATGAAACAAGTGAAAGCATCCAAACATGCAACACAAGAAAAACAGTATTTTTATCGTGGAAACCCTTGGTTAGAGGGAAAAACCATAGTGGGAATTAGTACCCATAAAAATTTTCACTCTTTTGAAATGTGCCCAAAGGCGTAGCCCTATTAGGAGATTACAATAATGCCTGGTTAGGAGGAGACCCTGTTAGGAGTCACACAGTCAAGGGTTTTACCTCTAACCTTGTTAGGATCTTTACCCTGTTAGGAGTAACCTTGTTAAAGGATTTAAACCATAATTAAAGAGTCACTTGGTTAAAGGATTTACAAATTAGACGTGTTAAAGTCTACATGGTTAAGGGATTTTATTGCATAACCTATTAGGATTAAAACAAGTACAATGATGTGTGCAACACTTCTCCTCTGCTTGTTTGGATCTAATTAAGCACAACACTTCTGCTTCTTGCAGAAAATATTTTCTCTTCACTCGACCACACCTTTGCATCCACGATCTACCCTTGCATAATTCATTAATTTACATATAAATAACTTACGTGTTCATGTTGGCATAATTGAAGTAGTGTATGATTTGATGTTTAATTGATGATAGGTTGATCATTTATGATGTTTTCATTGATGTCAACTTAGTGTTTGTTGGTTGACTATGTATCTAATATGGTAATGCATGTTCAAGAGATTGAATTATGAGTTGTAGAGAGAATTGGAGTGTGCGATCATACATGAAGACTAAGTGGTGTCTCTAGATGCTATATCTACGACCAAAAATATCTATCTTATTTATTGAGTGATTTATGATTGATTGAAGGTTGACAAGTTAACAAGAAGAATAGGATGTTGCATAGGAAGAATGATTTGATGATTTTTTCAATAGTGTTTGGATTCATATGTTGTGGTCCTGATATGTGTATCTTGGATATATCATGAGGTTGTGATTGCAAACACATAATGTTTTGATGATAAAAAGACAAAGTTTCAAGTGACAGAAGGTTGCTCAGTAAAGAGTCAGACATGTTCTTTAGAATAGTCAGTTAGATCCTTGAACGGTGATGATACACCATGTTGTTGTGAGTATTTATGTGTTTGAGGGATTGTGGTGTTGTTGTTGATCGATGAGGATTAAACAATTTTCATATTTGTGATCGGCTTTATTGGAGGTTATGAAAGAACATTGAAGAATGTATTTTGGTTTGAATTTTCTTTGTCAAATCGATGTGTGATGAATTAGAAGGCCGACCTAAGTTTGTTATAAAGTTTTATAGATGTGTAACACATTTTAGGTCTTTCTCATTGAGAGGGAAAGATTCTAAAATGTTTTGTAAGGTGGTTAATTTCCCTAATGTACTTGTATTGTATAAATATGTAAAATGATGAAGTAAACAAGTGTAGATTGTGGATGTAGAGGTGTGATTGAGAATAAGAAGAAAATAAAAGTGTGTCTGCATGTGTAGAAGAGATTGATCTTGAACTGGATCTGTATTAGCAAAGGAAGTGCTATTTTTCAAGTCATTTACTTATTGATTCCTAACATCTTCATCAAGCTAAATCCCTTAATATGGTAGATCATAACAGGTCTAAATTGTAAATCCTTTAACATGGTGACTCTTTAATTAGGGTTTTAAATCCTTTAACCAGGTTACTCCTAATAGGGTAAAGCTCCTAACATACCTAGAGGTAAATCCCTTGGCCGGATGACTCCTAACATGGTCTTTCTCTTAACCAAGAATTATTGTAAGCTTTTAGCATGGATAAAATTTTAACCAAGTGTACTTCAGAAGAGTGAAAATTTTAGTGGGCACCATCCCCACACACAGTTTTTCCTAGTTAGGTTTTTACAAGAAAAACTTTGGTGTTACTGTGATGCATGATTGTGGATGTTTATTATTATTTCTTAATCTTCTCATGCAACAAATGCTTATTGATGCAAGTGGTTGAATGGTTATTGAAAATTTGGAATTTTTAGATTACGCATTCACCCCCCCCCCCTAGTAATCTTGGACCTGATAATACTAAGAATTGGTATAAGATATTTGGTCCTCTTTGTGGTAAGACTAAAAAATTGATTAAAAGATCAAATGATGAGGAAGGAACATCCCAAGTTTTCTAAGGATAACTACCTGGTATGGTGTGATAGAATGAAGTTATACTTAAAGGGTATGGTACCACAATAATGGATGCATGTCACAAATATGTATATCACCCCTGGTGGAACTCTCACTAGAGACAAACTAAGGGAACAACAGGAAGATACCAAGCACATGAAGCCATTGTAAGTGCCCTCTCTAATGTTGTATATGTTGATGTTAGTGAACTAAAGACTACCTATGATGTTTGGGAAAAGTTGAAACTTGCCTATGGTGGAGATATTCATGTGAAGAAAGCTAAGAAACACAGTCTTAGAGGAAAATATGATGACATGAAAATGGTAGAAGGAGAGAATATTGCACAACATGGCCTAAGAATAAAATAAGTGGTTAGTGCTATTAAAGGTGCTCATGGAACTATTGAGGAAGATATTGTGGTAAGAAAAAATTTAAGAACTTTATTGCTTGTTTATGCCATTAGAGTGTCTTCTATAAATGAGTTGAGAACATTTGATAATGTTACTAGAGATGGACTGATCAGTAAGCTTATTGCATTTGAGTTTAATAACTATGATAACAATATTCCAAAAGTTGAATCTTCTTTCAAGGCATTAGTCTCTAATGTACCAGTAAGGAAAGGTAAGGAAACATGTCTTGATACTAATCACATGTCAAGTAATGTGAGGGAATTTTAAGCTATCTTTGAAGCAGAAAGGAAACAAGGAGAGTTTGAAGTTCTACTAGCTAAGAGATTGTCTAAAGGGAATGGTAAGTACAAAGGAAAACTTCCACTGAAATGTTTCTCTTATAATAAGGTTGGACATATTGTTGATAGATGTCCTGATGGTGAAAATAGGGTAAGTTCAGAAGATTTATAGGAAAAGAGAAGAAATAATTCTTTGTTGCAGTGGATGAAGGTGTTACTGATGAAGAATCAAGAGACAATGAGGAAGAAGAGTTTGTGTTTGTTGAAGTCAAAGAAGATCCATCTAAAGGAGAAAAGGCATTCATTTCTAATATACAATAGAATGATGAATGGATTATAGACAATGGATGATCACATCACATGACTGATGATAAGAGTAAGTTTATTAAACTTTATGAGTTTGATGGTGGTGTGTTAAGGTTTGGTAATAGTACACCTTGTTTGGTTAAAGGTAAAGGCACTATTTCTTTGAATGTAAAGAACAATACTGATGGTGTCTATTATGTGGATGGTCTAACACATAATCTGTTGAGTGTGGGTCAGTTGAATGATAAAGGTTATAGATTGGAATTCAAAGGAGGAGTATGAAGAATTATTAGAAGATCTATTGATGAGATTGCTACTAGTAGGCAAACTAGAGGTAATTTATCTTATCTAAATACTACTATGAACAATTTTTTGGTTGCAAAAGTTTAAGATACTTGCTTATGTCATAGAAGGTTTTACCATGTAAACTTTGATAGTTTGGTAAAAGTGAGTAAGACTAATGCAGTTAAAGGATTGTCTCAATTAGTCAAACCAGATAACATGATGTGTAAATAATGTCAGTTAGGTAAGTTAACTAGTTCTACTTTCAAGAGCAAGTCTTTTTCATCTGAAATGGTGCTTGATTTGGTGCATACTGGTCTTTGTGGGCCTATGAGATAGAAGAGTTGTCAAGGTGAAATATATTTCATATTGTTTACTGATGAATATTCTAGAATGATGTGGGTGAATTTCTTGAAGTAGAAGTCTGATGCATTTCATAAATTCAAAGCATTAAGAGCATTGGTTGAGAAGGAATCAGGTAAGATTTTTAAATGTTTAAGATCTGATAGAGGTGGTGAGTTTACTTTTGTAGATTTTTTAAGTACTATGAAGACAATAGAACCAGGAGACAAATGTATGCACCAAGGACTCCACAATAGAACGGTGTTGCAGAGAGAATGAAAAAAACCATAGTGGATGTTGTAAGGACTATGTTGATTCAAGGAGATGTATGGAAGATGCACTGGAGAGAAGCAATCAATACTGCTATTTATATGTTGAACTAGGTGTAAGTAAAGAAAGGAACAAATAAGACACCCTATGGGCTATGGTATAGTCAGTCACCTAGTGTTAAGTATTTTAAAGTCTTTGGTGGTAAATGATACATTAAGAGAGATGATGACAATGGAAAGTTTGATCCTAAGAGTGGTGAAGGTATCTTTTTGGGTTATTCTGTTGGAATTGATTTTTGTTTTTGTTGTTAGAATTCATGTTTTATCACTGGTGTCAACATATGTTTCTATTGAGATAGAACATACTAACTATTACTATTTCTTAGATGATTGAAAGAAGTGTACAGGTATTGTACAGTTGATTCAAAACATGCAAAGATGAGGATGTGTACATGTACATGTATGTGTTGTGATCTTATTTCTAAGGTTGCGTGGATTAATATATCAGATTGAGTAAATTATAGCTATTTTATTGAAGATTGGGTACTAGACAGTGACAGTGAACTATGACAGATTTAGTCTCTGAGTTTTGAGGATAACTTCAGTGCGATATCAATTCATGTTATGCAATCTTGGGAAATGGAAAATGACATGTTGAGGAATGTCTGTTATGATTCTTGGGTCGTAAGACTCTTGGTGAAATCATTTGTGGTGTGATTTTTGGAGGAGACCTATTTGGGGCCGACTTAAGAGATGGAGCATGTATTATGGAGTGCGAGTGTGGATTACAGATCTTGGATTATATTTGATGAGTTATAATTTATGTTTACTTGTTATAGGTACCTCGTGTATCTTATCAAGGGGTTATGTAATTATTTATGCATTGGGTAAGTCTTAATTGGCCAAACTAATTGTGTATTATAAATCTGTATAAAAGAAAGTTGTTTTCTTTTGTGGAAAGTGTGGTAACAACGAAGTGAGGAAGATGCAAGCTTGTTTGTGTGAAGTATTCTAGATTTAGAGAAGAGGTTGTGATTAAGATACTTCATTGCAACTGATCAAGCAAAGATAGTTTCTATCAAACAGTTCATTGGATTGTATATTTCATATACACTTGTATTTCAGACAATAAGTCCTGAAGGTGGATTTAACTTTCTTTAGGTAGTGCGTCTGGGAAGTGAGCCTAATATTACTCTTGACTCCTAACAGGGTCTATCCTTTAACATGGAATATATATTGTAATGCATTAATAAGCTCCTAACAAGGCTATATCTTTTAGCAGGGATACTATACCCTTAGTACACTATTTTTGGGTGTTAATTTCCACCGGGGTTTTACCTTTGATAGGGTTTCCTTGATAATAAAGGATTGTGTTATGGTGTTGTAATTATTGTTTTATCATTTGGATTAAAGTTTTTTTTTTATAATGTTTAATGTTTAATAATCTGTCTCACAACTGATTCACCCCCCTCTCAGTTGTGTTGGTGGAATTTTATTCCTAACATTTGGTATCAGAGCTTCTGGTCATTAGAGAGAAATCTTAACAGCTTGAGGTGATCCTAAAAATGACATACTTCAGGAAGGATAGTCTAAAGTTTGATCCTGAAAACTTTGACAGGTGGAATAACAAGATGAGAACTCATTTTCTATGTTTGGGAATTGACTACTGAATGATTACAAAGAAAGATGAGCTGGTCAAGACTGAAGATGAAATGGATAAAGCTACTAATGAAGAAAAGAAGTTGTTTTCTTATAACATAGTTGCAAAAGAAGCACTGATTAGTGCATTCTCTAAAGGTGAATTCATAGAGGTTAAATATTTTGATTCTACACATAAAATTTGGTCAAGATTGGAAGCACTATACGAAGGAGATGAGTTTATTAAGCACATGAATTTTCAGAATTGGAAGAAAAGGATATAAAATTTAAAAATGAAAGAAGATGAAAATATTAGAGCATATGTACATAGAGTTACAGAGGTTGTTATTTGCATTAAAAACTTTGGAGGCGCATACAATGAAGAAGAAGTGATCACAAAAATTATTAGATCTTTGACACCTGTTTACAAAACTAAAGTGCAAGTTATAGAGGAGATCATACCTTTGATGATGAGCTTCAATAGAGATATTTTGATTGAAAAATTAACTTCTTTTGATGCCACAAAGCTGGGAGATTCATTACCTAAGGTTGAGACAACATTCAAGGTGACTATGCATAATAATAAAAAGACTTTACCAGGGGCTGCAAGTGCCAACAAAAGTGACTTGCAAGAAGAGCTTGGAGAATATGTTGATGACTGGGAAAAGATATAGGAAGAAGAAAGGAAGTTAGATGAAATTGTGGACCTGATCGCTAGAAGAGAAAAGCAAGGTAAAGGTAACTTTGGAGGAAAGTTAGCTCTGAAATGTTTTTCATGGAATAAGATAGGTCATTTTGTATCTAGATGTCAAACAAGGGTTCCTAATCATAAATCTAAGTTTTATAGACCTAAGTATTCCAAGGATAAGGAATCTTACTATGCTAGTGAAGGTGTTAATGATGATGATGCTATTGATTATGATGAGATTGGATTTACTTCTATCAAGGATGATGAAACTATTCATGAAGAGAAAGCCCTAGTGTCACATGTTGAAATTAAATCTGAATGGGTCATAGAAAGTGGTTTTTCACACCATATGACTGGTGATAGAAATAAATTTGTTAAGACAACCAAGTATGATGGTGTTGTGAGATTTGGTGATAATACTCCTAAGCTTATCCTTGGAGTTGGATCTATTTCTTTGGATGGAAAGACTAATACTGACGATGTGTTACTTGTTGATGGACTTAAGCATAATTTTTTGAGTGTTGGACAACTGGTGGACAAAGGTTACCAATTAAAGTTCATTGGTGGTGAATGTTCTATCAGAAGCAAGTTAGGAGAATTGATCGCATCTGGTACTAATTCAGGAGGTAATGTATTTGAATTGAATACATCTGAGGCTTCTTATTTTGTTGTGAAGGTTGATGAAAGTTGGTTATGGCATAGAAGATTTTGTCATGTGAATTTTGATAATATTGTGAAGGCAAGTATGACTAATGTTGTTAGAGACCTACCAAAGATTGTGAAACCATGTAACACCATGTGTAGATAATGTGTAATGGGGAAACAAACTAGAAGCAGTTATAAAATAAAATCTTACTCAGCAAAAGGGAAGTTGTATTTGGTGCATACAGATTTGTGTGGTCCTACAAGAACAAGATCTTACTATGGTGAAAGGTATTTCATACTTTTTGTTGATGACTTTTCTAGGATGATGTGGGTTACATATCTTAGATAGAAATCTGAGGCTTTTGACAAATTCAAGATATTCAAAGAAAAAGTTGAGAATGAATCAGGTTTGAAGATGAAATATTTAAGATTAGATAGAGGTGGAGAGTTTACTTTAGATTTATTCAATACCAATTGCAAAGAGCATGGAATATAAAGAAAAATATCTACTCCTAGGGAAGCACAAAAAAATGAGATAGAAGAGCGAAGAAACAAAAAAATATTAGATGATTCAAGAACTATGTTGCTGGAAGGAAATGTATCACATATTCATTAGAGATAATTTGTTGGTATTGTTGTTTATACTTTAAACATAATTCATATCAGAGAAGGTACAAGTAAGAATTCTTATGAATTATGGTTTAATCAAACACCTACTATAAAATATTTCATAATATTTGGTAGTAAATGCTATATCAAAAGAGATGATGAGATAGGAAAGTTTGATGCTAGAAGTGATGAATGAATTGTTAGAAACACAGAGAGGGGGGGGGGGGGGGAATCAGTGTTNGAGGGGGGGGGGGGGTGAATCAGTGTTTTTCTATTAATTATAATTTAGAAACTGTAAACTTGAATCAAGTAGATAAAAAATGAAGCACAACACATAACACAAGATATGATTATGGGGAAACCTTGATCAGAGGAAAACCCCAGTGGGAATTAGTACCCACAAATGATTGTACTAGTATAATGAGCCTGTTAAAGTTCCTTTGTCCTGTTAGGAGCAGTCTTTACAATTCAAGTACAATGACCCTATTAGGAGTCTTTACAAAAACCCTGTTAAAGGTGGTTGGCTCACTGCCAAAGCTCACTTCTCAATAAGATGAAGGCTACAACCTTCTAATAGCTAATATACACTATATCAAAAGATGAACTGCTGTAATGACACTGTTGTCTAATCAGTTCTGTTTATGCACAGATGCTTGGATCTCTTTAAGAATTCTACTTCATACTGATTTCCTTATCTTGTTCTTCTGAATATCTTCTCTACTTCTTTTTCATCGACACTCTTAATACAAAAGTGCATGTCTAGTATATATACATGCCTGAATAGATGCGACTAAAAATAAGACCTTAGTTGGCCCAAAAACAATGCTTCAAAAAAATGGCTTAAGCATGTTTAAATGAATGATTAAGACATAATTACAAAATTATTACAATAGGTGCATAGCCTTTACAAAACAAAATATTATACACTGATTCAAACTCTGAGGTCAGCTCCATACTCTGTTATTTGAACTGCTAGTGGCACTTAATCTTCGTATAACTTCTTTGTACTGTCATTTTGTACCATGAATGTATAGGAAAAACATATAAACATATCATAGAGCTTAAGTATGAATGCGCATACTCTGACTTCATCGTACGCATGTGCACTGGTTCTCTGATCAACTAAATAACTCTATATTATTCTATTTTCTGTACTTAGCCATTTTTGCTCTTCAAAGTTTACTGTCAAAACTTCATATGACTTTGTTGCCATAATGACAACTTAAAATAAGTCATATACACCCTGAGTGTCAACTTTCCAACAATGTCCCCCTTTGTCATTAATGGCAAGAAAGGAATGTGGCCAAGTTGCTTAAACTTTGACTGAACAACAAAGACTGTATATTATAAGTTTGGCTATATAACATACTTCTTATATACATAAATTACTCCCCCTTTGAAATTAATGACAAAGGTGTAAAATTTTTTAATTCTCTAGGTGCTTACTCCAAGTATACATTTGGATAAGCAATCTAAAGATTCTTGATCTCTTGCTGCCAGAATGCCTTCAATGCATCAATAGTCTGAAGATGGGCGCATAGTGCATATGTAAGCTTCTCCATATTTGTTAGATCCATGCAGGGTCCTTGATCATATGTGGAAATGGTTGCATCTCTCTATTTGATGTTCTCATTCAAAACAACTAAGGAGGGCACAAGTGCATTTCTCAGTTGGGTCTGCCTGATCCTTATCTTGCTGATCTCCATCTTAGCTTTTTCAATCTTGTCTATCTACCCTTGATAGATATTGTTGCAGTTATTGATGTCTTGGGATGATATTTCAACTGATTGCGTTATTTTATCAACCAAGATATCTGCCTCCTCAATCTTCTTGATGTGCTCAGAAGTGAGTTTGCCTCTGTCCATACAATTTGCTATTACTTTCCTGCTTTTTGATGCTAACTCTTTTAGAATTTTCTGACCAATCTTCAATGAATTGAGACCTAAAGAGAATTTATTTACTAATTCATCCAATCTTTCCTTTTTTTACTTTTCCTCTACATTTCTAGTAGCTGAGTCTACTAAAATAGTGAAGTGTGCTTTGAAGCTTGTTAAGATGCTATCGACATCATCAACTGACTGAATTTTATCCATTTTCTTATCTGTTGGCACTAAGTCATTCAAAGTGTTCACTGACTCTAGAAAGAGAGGGTTTCTCATAACTTGTTTCTCTTTGGCTAAGACACTAATCTTGATCAAATATTCTTCTCCCCATGCATCTAGGCTTGCTGAGTCAGGGGTTAAACTTGGCAACAATGATGTTGATGGTTGAATAGATGAAGTGAATATAACATTTTGACTAGTATCCATACATTCACTTTTCACTGGGATCTCCATAACAAGTGGTTCATTAGATTGATTGTCTTCCTCATTAATCAAATCTGTTGAATCTTTAGGAGGAGCTTCATCTTGTTGTAAGGAAGTATTATCAGTGCATACCTTCTTTGTCTCTTCAGTGCTGAAAAATGCTTTTTCAAATTTGTTCATGTCATTATCTGAAGCTATCATGGATATCTTAACATCATTGATCACAATGGTTTCTTCTAAATCTTTGGCTGTATTAGAAGGTGATGAAACTGTGGGTGCTGGATCCTATGGACCTATCAAAGGCGCATTTGGAATCACTAGTTCTTCATCCTGTTTGGGAGGGACCAGAGTTACTTTATCTGTAGGCATCATTGATGGATACATGTGTCTATACAAAAATACTTTCTCAAATTCTTTCTGAGTCTCTTCACCAACCAGTTCATACTCTTTGTTCATAATATGAAGAGTTCTTGTTTTGGTTATGAGATGAGGTTTTAGCAACTCTAACAGTATTGCTTTCTCATCATGTGAGCAAATAGGGAGAAGACTGTCTAATGTTTCTTCTCTAATCCTCATATCTTCCTCTATTTCTTGTCTTTTCAATAGATCTAGTATGTTCCATACTTTGTCTGTTATGACTGTCTTGAGTTCCAATACTGACCTCTTAAACTTGATCACATGAGAGATAATCATAGAATGAATTTCTAATTTATCTATCTCTTGGTACTTGTCATAGACATTTTTAATAGAGTCTAGTCTTCCTTCATTAACAATTTTGTTCCTTAAGATTGTCAGACTAGGTCTGAATCCTACCTCAGGAGGGGCTTGAGTGTTCTTTACTTTCCTCCTTGTTGTCCTTGAGGATGGGTGACCTGTGGGAGCTTGCTTCCTTCTTCTGGTCAACTTTCTTGGTACTGATGGTGGAGAGGATTCCAGATCAATGGTGGTAGAAGGTGCAAATGTACCTTCATCATATTTCTTCTTCTTCTTCTTAGGGATATGATCAGATTTTTCTATTTTCACTTTTGCAGGAGCTTGTTTAATCTCTCTTGCAATTTTAGCTTCCCTAGCTTTGTCTAGGCCTTCTTGTGTGACCCCATGAACCTTTAAGATGTTATATGTAATCCTTGATGCCTTTATTTTTTTATCTGCACTTTATAGGACAAAATCAACTTGATTTTTATTTTCTCTATATGTGCCCCATCTTGGCTCATTTGGATCTTTAGGCGCAAAAAAAATAACTTGTGCATATTCTTCCAACACATGTTGTTCAACTTCATAACCAAGTGGATGAATCCATTTGGTTCTTGGCTCAACTACTTCCATGCAAGTACAGTTAGTTTCCACCATGAAGCATATGGTGTCCTTGTATTTATCAACTATCTTTTTTGATATTCTGAACCTCTTCTGCATCTTGATCCTGAATGTTTTGATCTCCATGTCCATAGAATCCTTTACACTACTTTCTGATGTAGCCTTTAGTGAAATTTGGGACATAGTGGGTTTGCTCCTGTCTAGGTAAAGATTAGAGACTTTACCAACAATGTGGAAGTATAGGTAGATAATCAAAGAGCCAAATTTGAATATTTTTCTCTCGTCATGCTTGATAGCTCTAATGTTCTCAATCAGTTGTGCGCACAATATCTCACAGAGATTATATTGAGTGTTATCTTTTACCATCCTTATTGTTTCAAGAACAGTAGCTACAGACACACTATTTAGCCTGCTTGCGTGCTAAAACTTGTAACCAAGTATCATTATGAGGAGTTTGATGTCTTCTTCCACAATGGGATCAACAGTCATCTCGTGCCTATCACTTCTAGATAAGCATGCTTGTTCAACCTGTTTCTTTACATCTTTACCAGTGGGAAGAACTGATCCAAGCTTAGGGAGTCCGATCATCTCGTGAATAAGACCAACAGTAATGCAGACAGGAATTTCACCAATCCAATACAGATCATCATGTATTCTACTAAGTAGTATTTTAACCCATTCTGGTTCATAGAACTCATGTGTGTTTGAATACTCAAAGATAGGGTTATCAGTGAGAAGCACGTATTTATCCTTGAATGAATAATCTTGTTTCATCATTGATGCCATAAGAGTTGCTATGCTGTTATACGCAATAATTTCTTTCTTATAATAGATGTATGCGTGAATGTCCTCTACATGTATGACTCCTAGCAGAGTCTTGGAGTATGCCCCTTCTACATCATCTAATATAGACTTGAATGGATGCTTCTTAAACACATATCTCTTCTTCTCAGAGATGTCAAACACTATAGGAGTAGCCATTACTTACTTGTTGCTTGCTTAAGTACGGTTTCCAGAGATTTTGAAATGAGGCATCTGCTAGGGTTTCATTTCAACTTTGATTTGCCTTGCTAACCAACCAATAGTTATCTATTGATGCTTTGATGCTAAGATCTCCCGTGCTCTCTGAATTCTCAATGTAGAATGCAAAAGTTAAGATGAGAGATCTCTTTACTAACTTATATAAAAGTTACTGCATTTAATTCTTGTTGCCGTAGATCAATTTAAATTGAGAATTTCAATCTTTTCTTCTATCAAAGTTCAAGCTATGCATCCATGCATACTTCCTCAATTTGTTACCAAATACATGAATCCATCAGCACACACTTAGAGGTGAGTATACCAGCCACGCAGGGGTTCAGAGCTAGAATAGCTCCCCCTAATACCATGAGGTTCATCTAACCAGAAGTAGAAGGTGCGTCCACTATGGATGCATCTACAAACTTGTTCTCATCATTATCTTTCTTTACTTCAACCCATATTTTACCTGAATCTTCTGTAGCTTCTACAAACTTGACTTCACCATATTCTTCAAATAATGATTCTTTAGGCTTCTCTTGTTTTTGAGTTCTAGATCTACAGAACCTTGAGATGTTTCCAGCTTTGCCACATGAGTGACAAATGATTGGAGGTCAATTGATATTGTTTATCATGTTGCACTGCTTGGCTGTGTGTCCATTATAATTACATATCTGACATGTAATTTTCTGATAGTTTCTCTGAGGTTGATTTCTCTTATTGTGTTGATTTAGATTTCTTTGATTCTGCTGTGACTGATTTCTTTGACTTGTTATGCAATGAATAACCCCGTGACAAAATTTATTACAGGAGTAACAATAGCCATTGAAACATCTTACCTCTTTACAATCTCTTACCAAGTGTCCATTCTTGTTACAAGAATAACAAGTTCAGTTAACTAGCTTGCGTTCATCTTTAAGAGGTTGTGTATTACTCTCTGCATGACTCTCAATTTCTTTTCTTCTGTGGATTCTTCTTGGTCTTTCTTTCTTTCTTTCTTGCATTGCATTGATTTCAATTTGAGCTACACTGTATCCAACACTAGTAGTATCACCATTTAGCTTCTGTGCATAAAGTTGTGATTGAATTAGGTCAGAACTTGTGTGTAATTTCTCAATTTTCTCTTTTGCTTCTGTTAATTCAGATTCAATCTTTTTCTTGATGTTTTCCAACTCTAAGATCTTCATATTTGCGTGCATAAGTTCATCATATAATTGTTTTCTTTCTTTGGTATTTCATTCAATATTTGTTAGGCTATCTATAAGTTGTTCATTCAGATCTTCAATCTTATCTTTCAAAGACATGTTCTCTTCATTCAGCTTTCTGACCTTTTTTCCCAAATCATTTGTAGAGAAATATTTTAGATCTTTCCTTAATTTTTTGATAAGCATTTGAGAGCCATCAACTTTTAGTTTTAGTTCTTCATTTTCTTTTTCAGATCTGTCAAGATATTCAAAGGCAGTTTCAAGATTCTTTTTTAGATGTTTTTCTTCTACTGAATCCATGATCTCCTCAAGTGGTTAAACTTTCTTTTAGAGGACCAGAGCTCTGATACCAATTATTAGAAATACTGAGGGGGGGGGGGGGGGGAATCAATTTTTGTCNGGGGGGGGGGTGAATCAATTTTTGTCTATTAATTATAATTCAGAAAATTTAAACTTGAATCAAGTAGATAACAAATGAAGCACAACACACAACACAAGATATGATTACAGGGAAACCTTGATCAAAGGAAAACCCCGGTGGGAATTAGTAACCACAAATGATTGTACTAGTATAATGAACCTGTTAAAGTTCCTTTGCCTTGTTAGGAGCAGTCTTTACAATTCAAGTATAATGACCCTGTTAGGAGTCTTTACAAAAACCCTCTTAAAGGTGGTTGGCTCACCATCAGAGCTCACTACTCAATAAGATGAAGGCTACAACCTTCTGATAACTGATATACACTATATCAAAAGATGAACTACTGTAATGACACTGTTGTCTGATCAATTTCATTTACGTGCAGATGCTTGGATCTCTTTAAGACTTCTACTTCATACTGATTTCCTTATCTTGTTCTTTTGAATATCTTCTCTACTTCTTTTTCATCGACACTCTAATTACAAAAGTGTATGTATAGTATATATACATGCCTGAATAGACGCGACTAAAAACAAGAACTTAGTCGGCCCAAAAACAACATACACAACGCTTCCAAACAAATTGGCTTAACCATGTTTACATGAATGATTAAGACATAATTACAAACTTATTAAAATAGGTGCATAGCCTTTACAAAACAAAATATTATACGCTAATTCAAACTCTGAGGTCGGCTCCATACTGTGTTTTCTGAACTGTTAGTGACACTTAATCTTCCTATAACTTCTTCGTACTGTCATTCCGTACCATGCGTGTATAGGGTAAAAAAAAAAACATATCATAGAGCTTAATTATGAATGTGCATAGTCTGACTTCATCGTACACATGTGTGCTGGTGCTCTGATCAACTGAAGAACTCTGAACTATTTTGTTTTCTGTACTTAGCCATTTTTTCTCTTCAAAGTTTACTGTCAAAACTTCATATGACTTTGTTTCCATAATGACAACACAAAATAAGTCATATACACCCTGAGTGTCAACTTGAAAACATGAATCTTCCTTGGTTATTCCACTAAGAGAAAATCTTATAAATGTTTTAATTTGAGATTGAGGAAGATGATTGAAAGTGCTAATGTGAGGACTGATGACAAGTTCCAAATTCATGAAAGAATATATGACTATAACCAGACTACAGAGAACAAGGAGGTTACTACAAATCAAGAAGAGCCTTTTGAGATTGATCATGAGATAGAGGTATTTCAAGATGACTCAAATGATTCTACTGAAATTCCTAAGACTCTGAAGTATGTTAAGAAAACCATCCTGAAAATCAAATTATTGGCAATGCAAATAAAGGCATGATGGCAAGATCAAGATTAAGAGATGAAATTTGTTTGATTTCTCAAGTTGAACCAAAAACTACTGATGAGGCATGTAGAGATGAATCTTGGACTAAGGTTATGCAAGAAGAAATAGAATAGATAAAGAAAAATAACACTTGGGAACTAGTTCCTAGACCTAAAGATAAGAATGTTATAGGAACTAAATGGGTTTTCATAAACAAGATGAATGAAGAAGGAATGGTTGTAAGAAATAAGGAAAGAATAGTTTGTAAAGGCTACTCGCAACAAGAAGGCATAGACTTTCAAGAAATATTTTCTCTTGTTGCTAGGCTTGAGGCTGTAAGATTATTTCTTTCTTATGTTGCACACAAAGACTTCAAAGTATATCAGATGGATGTGAAATCTGCATTTCTAAATGGAGATCTAGAGGAGGAAGTATATATTGAACAACCTGATGGATTTCTTCTGATAGATGATGAGGACATGGTTCACAAGTTGAAGAAGGCTTTGTATGGACTGAAACAATCACCTAAATCATGGTATGATAGATTGGAAAGGTATCTACTTTGTCTTGGTTTCATAAAAGGTAATGCAGACAATAATTTATTTTTAAGAACTAGTGAAGATGGAATTTTAATAGTTGAAATTTTTGTAGATGATATGATTTTTGGAGGGAATGATGTAATGAGTAAAAAATTCTCTAAGAAAATTGAAAATGAATTTGAGATGTCAATGATTGGTGAGATGAAATTTTTCCTTGGGCTACAAATCAATCAGAACAAGAATGATATTTTTATTTCTCAGACCAAGTATCTTAAGGAAATGTTGAAAAGGTTTGGAATGGAAGATTGTAAACCTATTGGAACACCTATGGTTATTGTCACAAGCTTACTAAAACTGATGAATCTCATAGTGTTTTTCTTTCAAAGTACAAATCTATGATTGGAGGCGTACAATATCTGACTCACACTAGACCAGATATTGCTAATGTTGTTGGAATTGTGGAAAGATATCTATTAGGATTGGATAATACTGAGAGGGGGGGGTGAATCAGTATTATAGTACTTAATTAAAATCTTCAACCATTTAAACATTAACCATGAACTTGTAGTAAAGAAAATAATATAAGAAAATGACGCAGTACTCATAACACCATATTTTGTTTTTGAGGAAACCCTAGCTAAGGGAAAACCCCAGTGGGGATGCTACCCACAAGCATGTACTAAAGTATAATGTCCCCATTAGGAGACCTAGCTCTGTTAGGAGCTCAATATTACATACCACATTTCCTTGTTAAAGAATTTACAACCCTATTAAAGGTTCACAACACCCTATTAGGGGCCAACTGAGCTTACAACTCTTACAAAGTAATCCTGTTTACAAACTATTCTAAGTCATGAAAAAAACAAGCAACACTAGTGCTTAGATAGTTCCTTTATAGTTCTTCAGTGATCTTTGTCATTCTCTACTCTGCTATTCGCTCAAAAAATCATCCAAATCCCTAACTCCAACATATATCTTTATCAAAAATATATTACATATATATCTCACAACTGTACAAAGTCGGCTCCCAATATGAATATTACAAATATTACAAAGTCAGACTTCAATAAAAAATACATTTAATGTAGTAAATATCAAATGCATAGTCGGCACTCTTGCATAGTCAATGTATAGGTTATCAAAAACCAAAATCCAACTTTGATTGCGTGGAGTCCATGTCATACTCTCTTAATCTTCACTACTGTCCAACTGCTCTGTATCACTGTTCTGCTGCAGTCTGTCTATCTTCAATTCTTTATAACTCATTGTAGACACTACCAAAACAAAATCGATCTTAGGTGGAGTTCATACATAACCCATACTATCTTCTTCTAAGCTCACTTTCCCTAATTCATCGATCTCAATCTTCGATATCCAAAATAATTATGTTTCTCTGCTTCTATACTTAGTCGATTTCTGAATCAACAAAACTTATCTTTATAGGAATCAATCTGAAGTCCATATGTGTTTCCATAAATGAAAACCAAATAGTGAATCACATTTACACAAAATTGATCACTTGCCAACAATCTCTCCCTTTTGCATTGATGGCAACACTTAGAAAAAATGAATAAGTGTTCCAACAAAAAACTGTCTCCTCTGTGTTCTCTCCTTCCTTTTCTTGTCTCTTCTCCCATTTTCTCTTCTCCTCTATTATATTTTTTTTCTTCTCTCTTTTATATTTTTTATTAATTATTTTTTCTTCTTCTTCTCTCTTCTCCCCCTTTGACAACAATGACAAAGGTGCATACAAAACAATGGAATTTAGTGCTTGCTCACTAGTTTTAGAATATCTTGAAAGGAATCTTCCAAGATCTTCACTTTTGTGCTCCATAATTTGAAAAATATATGAATGATATGAATGATTCCATTCAGTGCAAATGATGTGGTCTTAGCTTCTTTCAATTATGTGGGCATAGATTTAGTCAATGAATCTTTCACTTTCTCCAAGTTTGATAAATGAACCTCAAGTATGGATAGCTTAGGAGTGATTAAACTCTTCAGCAAATTAAATCTTGTCAGCACTCTCCCTTTCTCATTATCCAAAACACTGAGTTTTGCCAAAATTCTTGTGACTTCCTTGTCTAACTTTGTTATAGATTGTGAAGATGCTTCACAATTGTCCATCATACTATTAGGAATAAGGTGTCTCAACCTTGGATAATTCCTATTCTTATTATTTGTTTTGTAAAATGTATTTCTTGCAAATAATGTAATTAAGTGTGAGTGTACATGTCTAGTTGGCATGTTGATGTGTCACTCCACTTGATGTGTCAGCATCTTGAATTGTGTGTAAGGAGATCATGGCTGAAACAGTTATGATGGATTCCTATGACACGTAAGAGCTATTTTTAGAAGGTTCTATGATGGGTGAAGACATGCAATGACATGTGGCAACTGATAAAGTTGAGTATTATACACTCTTCCACAATCGTGGGGAAATTTTTTTAGGGTTCCTATTTTCTCAGAGAATGGTAAAACCCTAATGTGGCTATCTTTGGAAGTTGCCCTAAAAAGGAAAGTGCATGATATAAGCATTTTTTAGGGTTGCAAACAGATATAGAAAAAGAGTGTATTGTTGGTATGATCTTGAGCTACTGGATGAGTCTGTGTGTGTCGATTGTCTCCTGAAAGAACTTGCATTGCAAGTGTGTTGTAACCATTGTGTTGAAGATAATACATTGTGCAAGTTTTGGAGTGCTGGGGTTTTTTACCGAAAGGTTTTCCCTAGGGTAAATCTTTGTGTCATTCTCTATTTTCTATATGCATGGTATATGGCTGTAATATCATTGTTAAAGTAGTTAATGAATATGAAATTTTAAGGATTTAAAATAATTTGCACAATACTTTCCTTTAGAGATTAGTGTAGGAAGCTGTTTCCGCACCTGATTTTCCTTACAAGTGGTATCAGAGCCTGATCAACTTTTGATCCTAGTTGTTGGGTAGGGTTTTTTGAGCTAATCTCAAGTTGAGTGGGAGTTTTTTGTGCAAAGCATTCTGAATCTTATTTGCAGATTGAGATGACAAGTTCCTCATACAGTAGAATGGAGGTGGAGAAATTTAATGGCACTAATTTCAAGTTGTGGAAACTCAAGATGGAAGACATGCTTGAAGACCGCGATCTATGGGAGGCTACTTCACTTGATGTGAGACATACAGTGATATCTCAAGTGGATTGGGAGATCAAGGATCAGAAGGCTAAGTGTCTCATCAGACTCTGTCTAGCAGATGTCATTCTTCTGAATGTTCTTGATGAGACTACTGTAAATTATTTGTGGAAATGGTTTGGGTCTGTGTATCAGGCCAAATCTCTGGTGAATAAGTTGTTCCTGAGAAAGAAGTTGTATTCTTTAAGAATGGAGGAAGGTGGATCTATAATTGATCATCTCAATGCATTCAATTTATTGATTGCAGATTTGGCATCATTTGGTGCCAAGATTGAGGAGGAGGATCGATGTATGACCCTACTTTGTTCCTTTCTAGATTCATGGGACCATCTAGTGATGGCTCTTGGGAGTACTATAGTCACATTCTGTATGGATGATGTGGTGTCTTCACTGCTATCTAAGGAGATGCGAAGAAAGACTTCATATTCATCTACGAAATCCCTTGCTGTTTGAGGGAGATCCAATGACAAAGGAAAGTAGAATGAAAATAAGTCAAAGAAGGGTAGATCCAAATCTCATGGGAGTTCTAAGACTCCTGGAAAGTCCAAGGAAAAATGTTGGAACTGTGATAAATCTGGGCACTTCTGAAGGGACTGCAAAGAACCGAAGAAGAAGAAGAAAGCCTCAGATTCAGCTTCTGAAAAATCTCAAGAAGATGGAGATGCTTTTATTGTAGCTTTGGCAGCCCATGCATCTGATGATGTGTTCTTGGTAGACTCGGGTGCTTCTTTTCACATGACCTCTCATCAAAATTGGTTCTCAAAATATGAAGAGTTTGATGGTGGAAAGGTGTACTTGGGTGATGATTCTCACCCAAAGATAGTTGGATGCGAAAGGGTCACTATCAGATTTACTGATGGATGAATAAAGGGAATCAACAGAGTTATGCACATTCCGGGTTTGGAACGAAACCTATTATCTATAAGTATGCTGAATGATGTAGGTGTGAAAGTTGTTTTTCTGAAAGATGGATGCAAGATGATGAGAGGTTCTATGGTGCTTGCTAAAGGTACTAGGAGAGGTACTTTGTTTTAGCTTGATGCATGCATTGCTCAGTGCAATAGTTCTTTTGTTTCAAAGAAGAGAGTGGCTATCACTTCATCCCCACCATCTGAACAAGTAGTAAAGAAGACTGTGGCAATGGGTTCCGATGGTAGTGCAGTAAGTGTTCCTAAGGGTGGAAACACTTTGGAAGGCAAGCTTCTTGTAGAAAAGACAATGTTGTGGCATATGAGATTTGGTCACATTGGTGAGAAGGATCTTAGGACCTTGAAAACTAAAAATCTCGTCGAGGGGCTAAATGATTGTAATCTCAAATTTGATTTCTATGAACACTATGTTTATGGTAAGCAAAATCGTGTTCAGTTCTACTCTAGTTCTCACAAGTCTTCTGGACTTTTAGATCTTATTCATTCTGATGTATTTGGTCCTATAAAAGTTCCTTCTATCTCCAGTTCTGTATATTTTGTATCTTTTTTAGATGATTATAGTAGAAGGACTTGGATATATTTCTTGAAAAGTAAGACACAGGTTTTCAGTTGGTTCAAGGAATTTAAGGCTCTTGTGGAGAATCAGACTGGTAAAAGAATCAAGTGTGTGAGAATTGATAATGGTGGCGAGTTTTGTTCCATAGAGTTTGAACAATTCTGTAAAGAACAAGGAATCGAGAGACATAAGACAACTCCTTACACCCCGCAGCAAAATGGAGTTGCAGAGAGAATGAACAGGACACTGATGGAGAAGGCTAGGAGTATGCTTAGTGGAGCTGG
>MU227002.1:209860-221257 GCA_018584345.1 Thuja plicata
TTCTGTATGCATGGTATATGGCTGTAATATCATTGTTAAAGTAGTTAACAAATCTGAAATTGTAAGGATTTAAAAGAATTTGCACAATACTTTCCTTTAGAGATTAGTGTAGGAAGCTGTTTCCGCATGTGAGTTTCCTTACACATACTATTTAGAGTTACTCTCTCCTTGGAAATAATGTCTTCCACATTCTAAATGTGCCTGATAGGATTCATGCAATAAATAAACAATTCTCTCCCATGTCCAATGCAACTCTTTGCATTTGTCAAACAAGTTTGCACAATGCCTAAGTCCCATTTGATTGACTTGCAAAATTTTGAAAGCTTCTTCTCTAAATATTTGTTCTCTTCCTTCTCCTCTGCAATCTTTATCAAATTCTCATAATGCCCATCAAATTCATAAAGTGTTATTCTCATATTTTCAGTGTCATCTTTGTGCTGGAAAACAATAGGTACTGGAAGCAATTTGATCATAGTATCAATTGCGCTTGTAATTAATTTAGCCTTTTTGTTTCCTTTCTATTCTGATCTTTCCTTAGGTTTGTTTAATGTAGTAAATGCCAATTTGATCAATTCAACTTCATCCATGCTATAAACATTTACATCAATACTTTCCAACAAGGAGATAGATGAAGTGTTTACCTCTTTTTGTTCATCCTCTTTCTGTTCTACTTCATCTACTATAGAGGTGTCTACATTCCCTGCAAATGGATCCTTTTCATCTTGAGATGTGTTAAGAGTCACTGGCACACCAGAAACATAGAAATTTGGTGGTGGATCTACTTCACTTGTCTCATCATTAGTATCATTTGCTTTAGAGCTTTCTCCCATTCCTAATTGTGTGGGCGAAGTGGTCTTAGGAGGTGAGGGATTTTCAGAAGTAGTATTCATTAATATCTTCTCTAGTGCCTTTTGAGTTTCCTCAGTGACTTCATCATACATCCTCACCATGATTTTCAACAATCTTACCTTGGTCCTTAGTAAAGGTTTCAATTCCTTGAATATCCTTTCCCCTTTCTTGTAATGATATTACAGGCAACATGTTATCAATTTCCTGATTCCTGATTGTATCATCCTCAATCTGTGCTAAGTGTTTTCTTATTTCCAATCTTCCATGCAAGTCCTTAGGTATACTTCCTTCAATTTCTAATAGAGTCTTTTTGAAAGTAAGTAGATGATCAATCATAATGTATTCAATCTTAAGCTTATCTGAATCTCCATACCTGTCATAGTATATGTCAATTCTTACCAGTTTACCTTGTTCTATTTCTCTCTTCTCTATCATTTTCATGTCAAGCTTCCATATGTGCTTCTCATTTTTCTTCTCTTCTCTCATTGTTCTCTTCTCTTTAGGCAATGTCTGCATACTTGATCTAGTTACTCTAGGAGTGATGTTCTTTGTTTATGATGTCTGCTCTGATGGAGGAGGTGGAGTGTCTACCATTACTACCTTAGGAGTGGGAGGGGCTATAGTACTTCCACTTGCCAGTCCAAGAGATCTATCTGTCATCTTCTTTTTCACTTCTTTCAGTTCTTCTTCTGTCAACACAGATTTTACACCACATTCATGCACAAGGTTTTCAATTTTTCTTTTCCTTAGACCTCTAGTCTATTCCTCTCTCACCTTTGCTGACTTCTCCTCATATGTTACCCATCTTTCTTCTGATGGATCAAATTCTGATGCAAGAACATGTTCTACTTGCATGGTAAGTACCTTAGACCTTACTTCTTAACCCATGGGATAACACCATTTATTTCTACGTGTGACTGCTTCAAAACATACACAATTAGTTTCAACCATGAAATAGACTGTATCTTTGTATTTTTCAACAACGTCCTCATTTATCATGTACCTGGTTTTCATTTGTCTCTGAAGGATTTTGATCATAGCAAACAATTCTCCATCAACCCATGTATTATTATGTCTTTTTTAGCTCTGTGAGATTAGAATACCAATAGGTATCTTGGATTTCCAACCACTAGGATGTAAGCCAGAAAATTTGTGCTTAATCTGTATAAACATATGCATCAACAATGAACCAAATCTGAAGGTCTTTGTTTTGTCTTTCTTCACTAGCTTCACATTTTCAAGAAATTGTTGTGCCAGAACTTTGCATAGGTTATATTTCACATTCTCCTTCACCATTCTCCATGTCATCATGATTACTCTTGTAGATACTGAGTTAGGTCTACTGTTGTAGTAGAATTTGTATCCAAGTATCATAGAAATAAGTCTCACATCTTGCTGAAAGATGTCATTCACAATCATTGCCCGCCTATCCCATTTAGAATGAGTTAGGGTTTCAAATTCTTTATTTACATGTTTTTCTGCAATAGGGATGACTCTAGTGTTGTCCAATCCAGTGATTTCATGAATTAGGTCACTACAAATCTTTACTGTTGATCACCTATCCAAATGAACTGATCATGAACCCTGCTCAACAATATCTTAAACCATTCATCTTCATCAAATTTGCATAAGTCCATAATCTTCATTATGCTCAATTGATCAATGTGTTTGTATTCTTCTTTCATGATCCCATTATTAGTCATATATTCCATCTCAGTTGATATCTCATCAATTCCCAGTATGTCATACTTACAATGTATGTAAGCCCTAATATCTTCTACGTGTAACATGCCATACATGGATTGAGAGAATGCTCCTTCTAGATCCTCTTCATAGGAATTAAAAAAATGTTTCTTAAATTTGTACCTAGGTCAATCTGGAACATTGAAAATAATAGGTGCATCCATAGCTAGATGATGTAAATACCTTTCTTCCGCTGAATTTGAGTTTATTGCTTCAATCGATCATGCACGAAAAATGTAGAATAGATTGAATCTCTCTACTCTCTGATGTCCTTAGCTTTCTCTTTGTCAAATGGTAAAGAGATAGGTCATTGAATGGTGCTTTATACAAGTTTAAGTCATAAATTTCACTTTTACTCAATACTGTCCTGTCAGCTATTAGATCTCGCGAACAAAATATATGTGTCACTTGATGTTGCACTCTCAGATATATACTATATGATGTCAACCAAGTTCATACCTAAGCTCACTCAATCTCAATCCACAAATTTTGAGTTAGGATATATTCTGATGTCTGTATCCAATGCTCCCCCTAAGGCCATGATCGACCAATTAGGTCGATTCTATTTTACTACCATCAGGTGAAGATCTAGTAGCATCCACTAAATCTCCCTGAATTGATGTCTCACTTGTTTCTTTGATCTTCCATATCTTACCACTGTTGATATCTTCTACTTTCTTAAAACAAATTTCAAAATCACTCTTCAAAACTGCAACACTCTTACCAATATCATTTCCATTCTTTTGTGAATTCCTAGGAGGTGGTACTCTTATGTTGTCTCATCCATTATACCTGCAAAACTTCGCTATATGTACTGGATTATTGTATTTGTAACATATAGGAGGTCTTCTTTCTTGATTAATTTGCAGCTTATAGTTCACAATGTGTCCAATGTTGTTACATTTGTAGCATGTAGGTTTCACTATAGATTCTCTTCCATTCTTGTCTATATCCAGATTGATTAGGTTTTCTGCATTCTACTTTCTTGTGCCCATATCCATTACAATTAAAACAATAACCAAAAAAAGTTCTAAAAGGGGCATTACCTCTGCAGTCTCTCTTCATGTGTCCAAATTTGTTTAAACCAAAGCATCTACCTCTGAAGGGTCTGATTTTCTCTCTAGGTTCTTCAATAGAAGGTTTCTCAGCATCAATCTTCTCATTGGATTTCTCTTCCTGATTCTTTGAACATTCAGCTTCATTGAAGCCAATACCAGTCATATCACCTTTAGGTTTCTTCTTGTCTCTCTGTTCATCAATCAAATCACTGCTGGTGTGAAGTTTCTCAATGTGTTTATTTGCTTCAAAAAGTTCACCTTTTATAATTTGATTATATTTATCCATTTATAGATACTTTTTCTTGTAGTTGTCAGCCTCATTCTTTATTTGATCTAATGTACTGTTTAAAGCTTCTTCAACTTTCTTCTTAGCATCCTTCTATATCTGTATTTCTTTAGTCATAGTCTCATTTTCAAGTTTTAGAGTCTCATTCTCTTCTCTTAGTTGCCTCACCTGATCTGAATTGTCTTCATCTAAATCCTCTTTTATCTGAACCATAAGGTATTTTCTTTGACTTTTGGAAAGCTCAAGTTATTCCTTAAGTTTCTTTATAAATTTCTTAGCTCTTTGTATGTTGAATCTCAACTCTCCATTTTCTTCTCTTTCTTTATCCAAGTCTTCAAGTGCAGCATCAAATTTTTCTTGCAAACTGTCCAAATCCATTATGATCTCCCTTAAGCTGTTAGACTTTCTCTCAAAGGGCCAAAAGATCTGATACCAGTTGTTAGGATTGGATAATACTGAGAGGGGGGTGAATCAGTATTATAGTACTTAATTAAATTCTTCAACCATTTAAACATTAACCATAAACTTGCAGTAAAGAAAATAATATAAGCAAATGACACAATATACATAACACCATATTTTGTTTTAGAGGAAACCCTGGCCAAGGGAAAACCCTGGTGGGGATGGTACCCACAAGCATGTACTAAATTATAATGTCCCTGTTAGGAGACTAGCTCTGTTAGGAGCTGAATATTACATATCACTTTTCCTTGTTAAATGAATTACAACCCTGTTAAAGGTTCACAACACCCTGTTAGGGGCCAACTGAGCTTACAACTCTTACAAAGTAATTCTATTTACAAAGTATTCTTAGTCATGAACAAAACAAGCAACACTAGTTCTTAGATAGTTCCTTTATAGTTCTTCAATGATCTTTTTCATTCTCTGATCTGCTATTTTCTCAACATATCATCCAACTCCCTAACTCCAACATATATATTTATCAAAAATATCTTACATATATATCTCACAACTTTACAAAGTCAGCTCCCAATATGAATATTACAAATATTACAAAGTTGACCTTCAATACAAAATACATTTAATATAGTAAATATCAAATGCATAGTCAGAGCTATTGCATAGTAAATGTGTAGGTTATCAACAACCAAAATCCAAGTTTGATTGCGTGGAGTCTATGTCATACTCTCTCAATCTTCGCTATTGTCTAACTGCTCTGTATCATTGTTCTGCTGCAGTCTGTCTATCTTCAATTCTTTATAAATCACCGTATACATTACAAAAACCAAATTGATCTTATGTGGTGGTCATAAATACCCCATAATATCTTCCTCTACACTCAATTTACCTAATTCATCGATCTTGATCTTCGATATCCAAAATACTTATGTATCTTTGCTTCTATACTTAGTCAATTTCTGAATCAACAAAACTAATATTTTTAGGAATCAATCTGAAACCCAGATGTGTTTCCATAAATGAAAACCAAAAAGTGAATCAAATATACAAAAAATTTATCACTTTCCAACAATATCAAGAAGATCCTAAAGAGACACACCTTGCTACTGTAAAAAGAATATTTAGATGTCTGAAAGGAACACTAGATTATGGCTTATGGTATACAAAACTTACGATTTTGTTTTTCATGCTTCTACTAATGTTGATTGGGATGGAATGTTGATGAAAAAAAGAGTACAAGTGGTGGTTCATTCTTTCTTGAGAAAATATTGGTTTCGTGGTTAAGTAAAAAGTAGAACTGTATACCTCAGTCTATTGTTGAATCAAAGTATGTTGTTGCTGCTATAAATTGCACACAGATTGTTTGGATGAAGAAAATGTTGAAGGACATTGGGATAAATTTTGATGAGCCAATGTTTATCCATTGTGATAACACTAGCATAGTGAATATTTCAAAAATTATAGTTATGCATTCAAAGACTAAACATATTTCCATTAAGTATCGTTTCGTGAGAGACAAGGTTGCAGAGAAGAAGATTAGATTGGAGTATATCAACACAAAGGAACAAATAATAGATACATTTACAAATTTTTTTCCAAAGGATGCTTTTGAGTATCTTAGAGGTATGCTTGGGGGTGAGAGCCCCTCCCTATGAGAACTAAATTGATTTAGGAATGCATCAGTCTAGTGGCTTTCTGAGCTATATCATTTTCTGGACTTGATGTATCGATCTAATCCTTAGGGGGAGTGATCGAAGGAACAATATAGAATGCATCTAGGTGATTTTGCACCTGATTGTTGCAGGCATGAAGATTTGAAAAAGCTACACCTTGTAGAGGACAGATGGTCAGAAGTAGAGTAATTGCACCCTTTTCCATTGTTTTTAAAGGGGGAGAGATTCAATGTGAAAATCCCTACTATTTTAGGGAGAGCTGTGAAGAGGATATTGAGAAGATTGTATTGAGAGGGAGCACTTTTGGGTTGATGGATTTTTTCATATGTTTCCATCAATGCCAAAGGGGGATATTGTTGGAATTGGTTTCTATTTTTTTTGTTAGCATTCATGTTTTGTCACTAATGTCAGCATATGTTTCTATTGAGACAAAATAGATTGGTTATTATTGTTTCTTAGATGAATGATAGAAGTGTACGGGTAATGTACGATTGATTTAGAACATGCAAAGATGAGGGTGTGTACAAGGATGTTTTTTGATCTTATTTCTAAGGTTGTGTGGCTTAATATTTTAGATTGAGTAAATTACAGTTGTTTTAGTGAAGACTGGGTACTGGACAGTGACAGTGAACTATGATAGAGTTAGTCTCTGAGTTTTGAGGATAACATGCATGCGATATCAATTCATGTTATGCAAGCTTGGGGAATGGAAAAGACATGTTGAGGAATGTCTGTTATGATTCTTGGGCTGCAAGACTCTTGGTGACGTCAGTTGTGGTGTGTGTTCTGGAGGAGACCTATTTGGGGCTGACTTCATAGATGGAGCATGTATTATGGAGTGCGAACATGGATTATGGATCTTGGATTATATTTGATGAGTTTTAATTGATTTTTACTTGTTATAAGTACCTTGTGTATCTTAGAAAGGGTTTATGTAATTATTTGTGCATTGGGGAAGTCTTAATTGGCCGAACTAATTGCTTATTATAAATCTATATAAAAGAAAGTTGTTTTCTTTTGTGGAAATTGTGGTAACAACGAAGTGTGGAAGCTAAGAGCTTGTTTGTGCAAAGTCTGCTAGATGTAGAATAGAGGTTGTGATTAGGAGACTTCATTGGAACTGATCAAGCAAAGATAGTTGATATCAAACAGTTCATTGGATTGTACATTTCATATACACTTGTATTTTGGATAGTAAGTCCTGAAGGTGGATTTAACCTTGTTTAGGCAGTGTGCATGAGTAGTGAGCCTACTGTTACTCTTGAATCCTAATAGGGTCTATCCTTTAACATGGACTATTTATTGTAGTGCATTAATAAGCTCATAACATGGCTATATCTTTTAGCAGGGATACTATACTCTCTGTACACTATTTGTAGGTGCTAATCCCCATCGGGGTTTTACCTTTAACAGGTTTTCCACAACAACAAAAGGATTGTGTTATGGTGTTGCAATTAGTGTGTTATCATTTGGATTAAAGTTTTTGTTTATAGTGTTTAATGTTTAATAATCTGTCTCACAACTGATTGACCCCCCCTCTCAGTTGTGTTGGTGGACTGTTAGTCCTGACATGTTCTCTTAAGAGTAAAGAATATAAGTGTTTCAATAAAAGAACTAACAAGATAATTGAAAGTGAAAATGTAAAGGTAGATGAATACCCAGATAAATCTGGTGATTCCAGAAAGTAAGTAAGTAAAGGATGACCGAGAGATTGTGTATATTGAACTATAAGTGCATGTACCAATAGATCAAAAAAATGAGAGAGAAGTGATTTAACCAATAGAAGAAGAAGCTCCTAGACTTGAACCAGTGATACCTAGGTATGTAAAGATGAATCATTCAGTTCATCAGATTATAGGTGATAAGAATGCAGGTGTTCAAACAAGAAGAGAGCATAAAGAGAGTACTTGTTTAATCTCCAAGTATGAGCCTAAGACAGTGAAGGAAGCAATCACGGGTGAAGATTGGGTAAAAATTACGGAAGAATAAATTGATCAAATCGAGAAGAATGGTACATGGGCACTTGTTCCTAGACCTGAAGATAAAAATGTGATTGGTACCAAATGGGTTTTTAGGAAAAAATTGAATGAAGATGGAGATGTAATAAAAAACAAGACAAGGCTTATGTGTAAGGGCTATGCACAAGAATAAGGACTAGAATATGGTGAGACTTTTGCTCCAGTGGAAACAATAGAAGGGGTAAGAAGTCTACTTCCTTATGCTTCTTACAAGAAGTTCAAAGTATTTTAAATGGATGTCAAGTAAGCTTTCTTGACTGGAATTCTTGAGGAAGAAGTTTACATAGAATAATCACATGGTTTTGCATTGACAAAAGAGAAGGACATGGTACATAATCTACAAAAGGCACTGTGTGGACTGAAACAAGCTCCAAGAGCATGGTTTGAAAGGCTACATTCCTATCTTATTCAAATTGGTGTTGATAGAAAAAGGGATGATAGTAATGTATATCTTAAAGTTGAAGGAGTTAAATTGTGTTTATCAGAAGTTTTTGTTAATGACATAATCTTTGGAGGTAATGACGAGACAAGTTTTCCTTTTGTTGAAGAGATGAAGAAGGAATTTGAGATATCAATGGTTGGGGAGATCAAATTCTTTATAGGATTGCAAGTTTCACAACTTAAAAATGGTATATATATCAGTCAATCCAAATATATGAAAGAAGTGCTCAAGAATTTCTATTTCTAGATGACTCAAAACCAGTTGGAACCCTAATGATAACTGGATATAAATTGTCTACAGATGATAAAACTAATGCAGGTGATTCTACTTTGTACAGATCAAAGATTGGTAAGTTGAAGTATGTTGTTCATAGAAGACCAGATATTGCTCAAGCAGTTGGTATAGTGGCTAGATTTCAATCAAAACCTAAGGAATCTCATATGGTTTCAGTCCAGAGGATATTTAGATATCTGAAAGGGATAATTGACTATGGTCCGTGGTATTCTCATGATGGTAATTTTTCTTTGATTGTGTTTATTGATGTTGATTGGGCATGAAATATTGATGATAGAAAGAGTACAAGTGGTGTTGCATTCTTTCTAGGTGAAAATCCCTTTTCATGGAGAAGTAAGAAGAATAGTTGTATCTCACAATCCACAATAGAGGATGAGTATGTTGCAATAGCTATAAATTGCACACAGATTGCATGGATGAAGCAAATTCTTGAAGGCATCAAGGAAAAGGTGATGGAACTGGTAACTATCTTTTGGGATAATACAAGTGTTATAAATATTTCTAAGAATCATGTAATGCATTCCAAGACTAAGCACATTGCAATTGAGTATCATTTTTTGAGAGAGAAAGTGTAGGAGAAAGAGGTAAAGTTTGGATTTGTACCAAAAAAGGAGAAGAGAGCAGATATACTCACCAAGCCACTACCTAAGGATACTTTTGAGTACCTTAGAGGTAAGCTAGAGGTTATACCCCTACCTAAAAAAAACTAAGATGTTGTAGGTGCATCAATCGAGTAAATTTGTTGTCATATCTTTCACTGTAGATTGATGATAAGGGGTCTAATCCTTAGGAGGAGTAGTCAGACAGAGAAGAAGACAATTGCAACAAATGATGTATTGGGATTATTGCACCTTTGGCATTGTTGTCAAAGGGGGAGAAGAGAATAATTTAGTAAAGTAAACATTGAAGACATTATTTTTCCATTAGTATACAAAAGGAAAATAGTTTTGAACCTTCGTTAAACCTACACCGAAAGACAAACTTTCAGAGATCACCGAAAGAACAGATATCAGAGATCACCGAATGTGTAAAGTTCAAGAGGAACCCGATAGATAAAGTGGAACCCAACAGGAGGAAACCGATAGAGGAACGTGACAAGAAAGATACAGTAAAAACCTAGAGAACATGCACAATGAAAATCGAAAGAAAAAAATAGTGCAACCCGAAAGACAGTTAAACTGATTTCAGAGCAAACTGAGCATCAAACACTGAAAGTCAGTTACATCCCGCAAAAAGTGGATCTTACTTCCACGTCAGATAAAACACTCATATTATATTTATAGAGTTTTATTTTGTTTTAAAACCATTACTTAAGGGACAAGAAACATTATTGTAATTGTTTTAATCAATCCAACTGATTGAAAACATGCAGACTAGGAGATCAAGGTAAAGTTGTAAACATGTGATCATAGAGTTAAGCTTATTTTACATGAAACTTAATTAGGTCATTCTATCTTATAAATAGATGTTTTAACCATTCTAAATGTATTAGGAGAGGATGAATGTATCCAACGAATTCATCTATGGATCAAACTAAGAGTTTCAAGAACCAAAACAACAAAAAGATGAAATTGGTTATCAAGAACCAAGAATAGAGGCTACCGAGCAACAACAGTATTATTCAATCACAATAGGTGATACATATATACATGTAATCTTAAATGGATCTGTAATCAGAAATAATAGATTGCATACACTCACATCAATGAGTAATTTTATTACATTCTAACAAATGAAGCAAAAGTAAAAAATCCTTTCAAGAAAGGTGGATTTAACAATCCTATTGTAAATCTCTTAACCGAGTGCACACTAAACATTGCTGCTAAAGCTCTTGATGGAGTAGACTTTAACAAGTTTCCACATGATACTCCTAACAGGGTAGATCATTACAAGCAATCAAATTGTAATCCTTAACTGGCCCCTTCCAATCTACAAATAGTTAGGATTTTGTGGGTGCCATCCCCACCACAACTTTTACCTTCTTACAGAGGTTTTCCATGATATCACTATTGAGGCTTAGAATTACCACCCCAACTCAGGCATTGGAGCTTTATAGGTATCCTATCCTAACAATGGAAACCTTCTCTAGCTATGGGTGGACTATGTTTGAGAAGGAGTCTCCAAATTCTAGGCCGAATCCTATTGAATTTGGGTATCAATTTTATACTATCTTCTCCTGATTTTGGGAAGGAAAGAGAGAAACTCTAACTAAAATTGCATGAAACAAAACTTGAAAAGGTGATACACCAAATAGATTTAGATCTCTCAAAGCTTCAAACTGACACTCACTTAACATACCCTAATGATCTCTGCAATTTCACTCACTATCCAATACATAGGCTAATTAGAAGGTCACTATTAGGGTTTAACCAAAAATAGAAATCTTACTATCAACAACATGCATATTCAGCAAAAGGCTTATATTCTGTAATCTAGAATAGGAAATGATACAATCCACTAATCCATGCTATAGATGTATTACACTTGAATGCAAAAAATTGAATAGGATTTGAACAAATGATCACCACAAGATGTATGAAAAATGGGGCAACTATATTCTTTTCAAAATCTGTATGTAGTTACATGAATGAATCTCAAAATAATGGCAAGGAAT
>MU227002.1:232278-261130 GCA_018584345.1 Thuja plicata
CTATCAAACTACTAAACTATATGGCTTAACAAGTGCCCTAAATCAAGCCCTAAGTTTAGCACCCCTAAAGTTGGTAGATAAAATACATCTTTCTATACACACTACCAACTTTATTACATAACATTCACAATGCATTAACCAAAAAACATAACCTCAAAAGGCATACAATCCCAACATAACTCGACATCATAGAAAACCCTAACTCCACTAAGTCAGTAGTAAAGCTTAACCCTACTTAGCTGACACCATACTATGGAAGTTGATGTAACTCCAACTTGATGTTTGACCACAGCTCACCGTCGACATGATTACTCCTATTGAGAAGATAGTTTTTTGTATTTCATGGTACAAAAGGTACCATCATGGCACTATAGAGGGAATGTCAATGCACTAGGAACTGTCCTAACATTTACTCCATCTGTCAGTGGACTTCAAACTTAGGTAAAACACAATGCATAATGTTTATTGATTTCATTTGTATCTAGGGTTTTCTTCTCTGTGGCGCCGCCATGTTGATCCTGGAAACCATTATTATTGGCAATGTATCCGCTTCAATTCTATGAAGAGGCTCAGGATTCTTGAGCTTTATGAGGAAAAAAGAGATTGAGTCTTGCTTCGCCATAACACATGGCATCTTCTGTTGGTTTCTTCTTCAATACTGCTGGAGTTTTATAGTCTTTTATTTGCTCAAACTTAGGCTTTAACAGTGAGTTAACTCCAGCTTGAGAGATGCTAGAACAACTTGGTCTTTAAAAGTTCCAATACCATGACAAATGGTGCCGAAGACATGCTTTAAAATTGGGGTTTTGAAGTTAATGGTTTGAACAACCACTACAAGTTTAGAATGAACCTAGACCATGTTTAAGAGGTGTCAAGCTACCCATGAGATTTGGCTTTGAACTAAGGATATCTCACCCACAGCTTCATATCCATCCCCAATTTTGATGGTGTAACATGAATGAAATTGGAAGAAAAAACATTGTCAACCGTGGCCACCACTATTTATAAATTCAAAAAGCTCAAGCTTCACTCCTCTACTGGTCTTTTCCTGTGACACTTGGCCTCTCCAGATAAGTAATCTTGCACTTTTGTTTACTACAGTTTTAATGTGAAAATAGAGACACTATTGAGGGAATGTCGATAACTCTTTTTGCAATAACAATGGGACTTCTTTCTGTTCTTTGTTTCTTATCGAACCCTCCATTGTAGCATGAAACACTACTTGATGTTAGGCTTTGCTGTCACTTTGTTGTTCTGCTATCACTTAACAGGAATACCCACATGGCATTTTGTCGACAATCTTTAAGTAACCTTGCAGATGTGCAAGTTTATCAATATCTTGATTTGAACTAAGAACACGGCTTCCTTCATGACTATTTTTTATGCTTAAAAGCATAACACTTAATGTCTTCAAACATACAACACTACAGTAAACATAAAACATGTTTCTTTTGTCTAGGCCAACACCATTCTTTGTTCTGTCTGAAAAGAAAACATAAGATCTTTCTTTCCAGTATGCTTACAACATTTATAAAAACACAACAACATTCAGTTTTACTGATAAAACCATGATCATAAATAGATAAAAATGGAAACACAACATGTTTAAAACATTCTGAAAATGTTATTCCTCTTAGTGCAAAAATACATTGTTCCTTTTAAAATGAATATAAGATACTACCCATGGGGTTTGAGCATGGGCTCGTGACTCCCATGGGCCATACTCATAATGTAAACCCTAAAACATGTATGTAACATCATCATGAATGTATACCCTGCACTGTTATCATGAATGTAAATTATATCTCAATACAACAGTATAAGATGCATTTATTTAAATACCCTGCATACAAATATCTCTTGAAACTTTTATTGAGGGCATGAAACTATATTCCTTTCAAGTCATGAATTATCACAGCATCTTTTGAACTCTTTAGATGGATAATCTCTGGTGTTTTGTCCATAATGTAATTATCTTCTGTGAATGTTCTTTTTATGAAAGCAGACAAACATGTTGTCATTGAAACCTTTGTTGTCTATTCTTTACTTGCAGTTTTTAGTAATTGTCACTTCTGCTATACATCTTTTGTTTGCAAACTTTACTGTTTCAAATAAACAAAAATAGCATTACCTCATAACATAGAAAATATGATCTATCACTAGGCATGTGGTTTCAACACAAATCTTCAAAATGAACTCTTATACCCTTTCTGCATTTAGTATACTTACTATAACAACATGTCTTGTTATTTCTCACTTGTATAATAACAGTGAACCTCACATTCTTTCAATTCTACATTTTTTATAGTTTATTAAAGATCTTTTGTTTCTCATGTGTCTCATGTAGAATCACTTGTATTCTTTCATGTATTTGCATCTTTTCTCCCTTATGCATGTGAGCAGTAACCTCCTGAGATGTAAACAATCTTTCTTGCATGTAATGGCTTATGTGAAGTTCGAGCACGGGCTCGTGACATCCACTGCATTTCTTTTTTGCTTCCTGCATTTAGTTACACATCGACCTATTTGCACACATATCACCAATCAATCTATTAGGTCAACAGATAAAATGAATCAATTAATTTTTATGGGTGAGTGTCATCCAGGATGACACTCATTCATGAATATTGGTTGATTTATTTGTGTTTGTTGAATTAACAAGTTGATCAAATTCTGAAAAAGGTTTCTCAGACAGGAATACTAAATCCCTTTCATTCAGATATCTAATTATAAAGACAAGAACAACATGCATCAAAGAGACCATATATAGAAAAAGGTTTCATGTTTAGAACAAGTCCCTTTAATACTATGTTTTAGATATTGTGGATGTATGTTTCCTTGTTACATTGATTTGATCAGATTGATATGCAGTATTAGAAGAATTGATTGTATGAAGTTTGTGTTCCATTTATTGCTTAGATCCAACTGGATCTAACACCCTTCTTTCTCTCATGATGCATATTGAGCCCTAAAAGACCTAAATGAAGATGAAGATATGGACTTTGGAGACCTAGGACCTGATAGACAATCAACAAGCAACCCAATCACAAGGCAATGCATGGGACCCCTACTCCATACTTCTATCATGCTTTCTATTCTGCAATGTACTATTTACTTGACATGAAAAGAAATATGAAAAGCCACCTGTATATTACATTCAGTTTGAATGCACAATGTAATTGATCAATTATAAATTTGAAATTCTGGAATGTGATCAATTCTTAGAGCATAAATGATAACTTTTGACAATGAATGTAATGATAAAATGTTAATTAATAATATCTGAAGGATAGTATTAATTGGAATCTTCTAAAAAATGAAATTTTTTCCTATTTGCGGTTATTTTGATGGATGCTGTAAATTAGGGTAACAATCATATCATGTGTTATGAGTCAATTAATTTCATGAATGTTTCTATGGATATTTACATGTTGGATTAAGTTAAAGAATTGATATTTCTTACACAAAGATAGTATAGAACAGATGGTTGGATAAACAATTGATTACATAAAGGTTAAAGGATAAATGAGACAAAAATTTTAGAGAAACTGATTCACCCCTCCCCTCTCAGTACACACTTCCCATTATTTCCAACAAACATGTTTGGGAGAAAAGAAGAGAAGTACCTAAGATCGAGATCAAAGAATAGAAAAGATGTATCAAGTAAGGGGGAGAAGTTTGTTTTTTAATCTAGACCAGCTAGATGATTGCTTGGTATTGTTGGTTTTGTCATTAATGCCAAAGGGGGATATTGTTGGCATAACTGACGTAGTCTATGATTTGATGTTGAACTGATGATAGGTCAATTAGTTATGATGTGATAGAAGGATTTAGGGTATACAAAAACCCCCTTTATGAAACTCTTGATGATTTCTCTCCCAAAGCTTCTCTCCCTCATGAGGACATATTGATGCAAGATCATAATTTTAACACTTCTCTTAGTGATCTCCTTCTTTTGGATGAACCATTTAAAAATGATGTTGATTATTCTCTTGTTATGTACCTCCCTCATGAGAGTCACTTGGTGCCAGAGGATGATATTATGGAGGAAGAGGGTGATATATTTACTAATTACCTAAATGATGTTTCCCTTTCTATTCACTTCAATGAACTTCCCTCTATTTTCCAAATAAATATTTTGAGAATAAATAAACTAATCAAGTAAATACCACTCAAGATACCCCTCAATCTAAAAAGAAACCAATTGTTGTTGTAAAAGGTGTTATGTATGTGGAGCCTAATCAGAATCAGTTTCTTTTGGCGCAGTTCCCCCCCCAGACATATCTATTTTGGCCCCAAGCTCAGGGTCAAGGGGCAGAGCCCCTTGTGGGGTCCTGGGGCAACCATTGATTTTCTATTAGTCAGAGTATTTTTTGTCCTAATTAGGTTAGGTCAAATATGCTTGTGAAAAGGGCTTAGGGTTTTGAGACTTCATTGTATGAGGGATTTTCGTAGCTTCCTGTGACGGTATTGAGTTGCAAGTTTCAGATTGTAATCAATGGATAATAATAAAAATATTGGACTCGCTGTTGGTGGATGTAGCCTAGGGATTGGGTGAACCATGTTAAATCTCTGTGTCTTTTGTGTTCTCTTCCGTGTTTATATTTGCATTATTCTACTTATTATTCTAACAAAAGGTGCTATAAAACTCGATTATCATGTAGCACCATATACATAACAATAGTATTCAAGAAGATGATTTGGGAACATTAGACTTCATATCAACCTTTTGTAGTAAAAACAAAATCCTTGAATTTGGGATCCAAACACCTTACTTTAGCACATGTCTAGCTATCTCTTGAGCCTCTTTAAATTTTAATCCAATTCCACCCAAACGAGACCCTTATATTTTTTATTTTCCAAACCTTGATGATGTACATGGTATAGGATGTGTGCAACAAAGCATTCAAACCCATAAGAAATCTACATCATACTTTTCTAAAGTAACTCTAGGTTTCCAACCTCCTCCTTTTTCCAATTAATCTATAAATTCTTCTACTAATTTTTCCTCACAACAACATAATGTTTTGTTTCAACATTTTAATGCCAACTTAATTAATCTTCCTTTGAAAAACAAACAAAAAATAATAAATGCAAGAAATACAATCCTTCCATTTGTGTGTATCATCAAATTTGTGGCCATAAGACTAATTAGCGTTATTATTTAAAGTGTAAAATTTTAGAATTCGTTGATTCTAGTATGGTTCAAATGATATGTAAAATGAATGACATATTTGTCTTGATCATTCTAAATAACATCTAAGTTCCTATTATTTTCCTCATGACTATGTGACATTGCTAGCCTATCCTTTGGAGGCTCATTGTTATTCATGGTGGTGCAATTTTAGGTTCAATCATACTTTATGAGTAACATAATAGTCCTTATTCCTTGTCTCCACACTTGGGGGACAAGGGTATTATTTCACTCTCTTATCTATCTCAAGGACCCATCTTCTCCCTTTGTTGAGTTGTGTCTTTTATAACATGATATCATCTCTTGCATAGAATAGTTTGTTTATGTAAGGTTTTTTTTAGGAGATTTACATACTAGTTTACAACCTTTTCTTTGCTTGAAAGTGCATGTCTATTATAAATGAACTTTCTCTTGGGGTAAATAGTGTGTTGTCCTTTTCCAAATTTTCCCTTACCAAGCAATAGGGAGGGTGTGTATACTTGATCATCCTTCCTCATTTTTTCTTCCTTTCCAAAAGATATAATATCCCTTTGTTGACTTGTTTCTTTTATAATATTATTTCCTTTCTTTCATGGATTTTTTTGTTTTATGTGAGGATGTTTCCTTTTTTAGGAGATTTACATCCTAGTTTACAACCTTATCCTTGCTTAAAAGTACATTTCTATTATAAAACATATATCACTTAGGGTTAATAATATATTATCTTTTCACTTTCCTTCACCCTTGGGGGGGGGGGGGGGGGTNCTTTCCTTCCCCCTTGGGGGGGGGGGGGGAGGTTTCATTCATCAACTTCTTGTTCCTTTATAAGGATTCACTTTCTCTTAGTTGTGTGGTATTTATTTTTTACATGATATTCTTTCTTGCATGGGGTTGTTTGTTTACGTAAGGATCTTCTCTTTTTTCAAGAGATTCACATTTGGAGTTACACCTTGTCCTTTATTGAAAAGTGCATTTCTATCCTAACAAATACCCTTACTTGGGTACTTAAGTGTGTCATACTTTATCAAGAATCCATTTTTCACCTAGAAATAGGGGACCAAAAGGGTGTATTCTCTTTCTCCACCTCCTCTCTATCTTGAAGATGTTATCTTTGTTCAAGAACTCCTATTTAAGTTATATGTCTTGTAAAAAACATATCTTCCTTTAAAGGGTATCTTCCCACTTACAGATATCCTTTTACGATTATATATTCCTTAGCTAACACGATTTATCACTCTTTACTAAGATTATGGAATACACTACATATTTAAGGATATCTCCTTGTTGTTAGAAGAAAGTATCCTTGGTCTCTTTTCCTTATGATACCACCATACTATTATGTCACCATCATAATAAGGGGGAATACATGCAGCCTCCTTGTACATTATGTAGAGTTATTGGTCCTTAGACTAGCTACTTTTATTGATCCTTATACTAATCATTTTTTATTGGTTATTAGACTGATCATTTTCATCGATCCTTACACTGGTTACTTTTTATTAGCCCTTAGATTGACTAATTTTATTGATCCTTAGAATGGTCACTTTTTATTGGTCCTTACTAACATCTTTTATCGATTCTTAGACTGATTTTTATTGGTCCTTAGACTAACCAATTTTATAGATCCTTAGACTGATCACTCTTTATTGGTCCTTAGATTGACTACTTTTATCAATCCTTGGACTAATTTATTTTATTGATCCTTAGACTAACTCCTATTGTTGATCCTTAGACTAATAATTTTCATGGATCTACATGGAGACTATAGTTTTCATAAAACTGATCTTGTAAGCCACCCTATGAACAAAAGTTTTCAAGGTAGAGTTTACTAGCACAACGGAGCTTGCTAGACCATCAATTCTCCTTCTCTCTCTCTTTAGGATGAGTGGAAATAACATAATACAAATTTCTATCTTTTCTACTCTTTCCTCCTCTTTTCTTCCCAAGGATCACCTAACAAAACACAACTTGTTGGATTATTGGATTCATGGTCTGTATCTTTCTTTCCATGCTTTCATATCTTTTCTAGTGGATTAGATCACAAAGCATTGAATTTTCCTTGGTGTATGCTCTTTCCTTTTTCATGTAACCATTTGTAATTTTTCTATAGCTTTCCAAGTGTGATACTAGCGGTTGAGACATGAGGTTCATTGATGTGTCTTCAACTAGTTGACTTGGAATCTTAGTAAGATTTAGGATTTTTTATTTATTTTATATGTCCTTACACATGGATGTACAAGATAAGATCCTATTTTTGGGGACTAGTGACCTTAAACTTAGTGATTTCTTATCTCTTTTTGTTTTTCCCAATGATCATTACTCTATCTTTCTCATCCCTCTCATTTCCATTACCGTAAGCATGAGGTGGCCTCATACTCCTGCTAAACTGGGGGCTAAATGTACCATTGTAAATTGTAAGCACCTTATTGGTGTATACAATTTCATGATTATTTACCACCTACCTTAGTGTGGTTCCATTTTAACATGCATAATGGGACTTCATGTTGCACCTAAATTCAAATATGGGTCCTATGTTTTTTCAATTTCACAAAAAATCAATGTATGCCCTTATTTCTAGGTATACTGCTTTATTATTTCTCTTCTTTAGCCTACACAGGCCCTATGTTACCATATGTGGCCTTTATACTTCTTCCCAACCTAGAAATAAGTTGTGCTTTGTAATTAAACATCCCATACTTAACTAGGGCCCATGGTTTAAATTTGATCCCTTATTGGTCGGTATACAATGGCCTAGGTATTCTATACCCAAGTATAGAATGCCCTACATGTTCTATACCTTGGGTTTTGGGTTGATATTAGAATTGAGGGACCGTCTTGGTAATTTAATTGGGTATTTGGATTTGTGGTCGGCCCTCCCAAGTTTTAACCTACAAAATGGTGTGAGAGCTATATAAGAATGCTATCTCTTCTCATTTGAGGTTGAAGTTCATAAGGCAAAGAATCACATCTACTCTCAAACATCTGCATATATTATTAAGCAATTAAGTTCAAGTTTTGAAGGCAAGCATCCAAGCATTCAATATTTAGACTTCTTCTCAAGCATTCAAGGTGTTGTTATCCATGGATCAAGCTTCTTTCCATCATTGAAGGCCAAGAAAATGAGACAACCATTGAGGAAAAATATCATTCATCAACATATTTCATTCTCTCTCTCTCCTCCCAAGAATTGTGGCAAAATATAACATCCATTACACAAGGTTTTGTCTTTCATGATTTCCTTTTGGGTTTTTCTGTTATGCCAAAGCTATTGCATCAATATATTTGGTCATATTTAAAGAAGCATTTGCATTGCCAACGTATGATGTACTTCATTTTTTAGATCCAACCTTTGTTATATGAAAAATCTCTTTAATTTATCTTATTTCATTTTCAAGGTTGATTCCAAGGAGGGGGTTGACTAAGGAAAAAACCTCTATACAGCCTTCTCCCTCATTTTTTTGTCTGTAAGAACATGTGGTAAACCTATCATTGCACATCTAGAAATTTCAAGCTCTGACGAATAATTTGTGAAATTTTTAGGAAAATTATTGGCTATACAGTGAGAAAGACATTCTATAACCATGTACAAAATTCCCAAGGCATTCTATAGCCTCCAAATCAGCCTCAAATTCAAACCACAAGTTACTACTATTGTTTAGTTTTTATTTCAGTCCACTACAAATTCTTATTTGATTTATGTCTACTTGATTCTTCTGGTTGTTGTCATTTAAGCTTGTTTAGCCTTCTATCTTGCATAATCCTACCAGCAACCCTTCTTAATCCATCACGGTGAAGAATCATTACACCCTCTTAGCGCTTAAGTCCTACTTGAGCCTGGTGGGTCATCTTCCTTTCGATTGTACAAAAATAAAAGAGGAACAATCCACATTGCTTATATTTCCTATTGTACAATATATACTCACACACACACACACAAACACACACATAATGTTTTCTTACTATTTTTTGGTTTTATTTTTGTTCTTATTGTACTTTCTTAGTCCTCGTGTTTTCCTTCTCAGGTCTTTGTTTTGTCTTGCAACTCCCTGTCATGGAACTCGAGAGCACAACCTCTAAACTATTAAAAAATATAGAAAAAAATAGCACTAACAACTACAATGTAAACATTTTTACACCATGATAAAAAAAAATTAAGTTTTCATTACATTAATTACATGTGTAAGTACTAAACATCAAACACTGGACTATGTTCTCTTAGATTCCCCAACGTCGCTACTAAGTAGCATATAATCACATGACTAATCAATTACAGAGTAATGAAATAATACTTAAGAATAACATTATTATTAAGCTATGTTTATTTTCATCTCCAAATCCAAATGTTCCTAGTTCATTTTATTCTAACAAGATAACATATAAGCACATAATGATAGTCAATACCTCTAAACATTAAATTCCAATAAGTCATTGTTACATATTTACAGTTACATTTACATTCATCTCTTCGAGGATTATTCAATACAACATCAATACATATGCTCAATGATACATTAATTACAATAAGGATAATCTATCCACATGAAACATGAAGCTACATTGAAGATGCAAAGTCCATCCAATATGCTCACAAACAAAACTCTGAACCTCGATGGAGAGGAAAGAACACTACCACATGACCATGTGAAGCCATGAGGCCCACACCTCTATAATAGGAGATAGACACAAGGCCCCACACCACACATAAAAATACATGAAAAGGAAACAAATTAACAGTTGAAATACCATAATTTCAACCATAGGAATACCACAAAAGAAGCTATAAAAGGATAATAAAGAATACTTAAATGATAACATAAGGAATACACAAGGGATACCGGAGGTGAACCACAAGGGTAACTAGATCAAATTATATGAAACATGTAGGAGAGTTTCATCACATAGCTCCCCACTATCCTAGGCTACCCTGCAAATATCTCTATAGATCCCAGCCCCCAGGTGAGAACTCATGTAGAAATAAAAACCTTTTATGAGTACAAGGAAGTCAATATTCTATATTAACGTCCCAGAGATATCCAAGCCTTCTCCAACTCATCCTTTGTCTATACAAGAACTCAAGGAAATGGATGAGGAAACACATTTATCTTGATTAATGTTTTATTACCCCAGTTCATTTATTAAGTTATCACTTGATTATAAAATCTATAATGGGTTACCCTACCAGGAACTTAGGGCCTCGACACTCATTGTGAGTCACTCTCCTAACCCTGCTCCTAGGAAGCTTCCCCAACATAAATGAAAAAAAAAAAAAAAGATCAGAAGAACTCAAATCATCAATAGGTTCCAAATGTGTCCAACATGCCTAATTGGATGCTAATTAAAATCTAGAACATTATCATAAAATCCCAACATAATCCAAGTTCCAAGATTCTAATAATCATCTCATTTTGATGCATAGAACATCATCTTGGACCCCTTCATCAATTAGGACAATATTTTTTCCATGAATCACTTATAGCATAAATGGCCCCAAATCAAAAAACAAGTTATAAGAAGAAAATCCATCAAGCAATAAAGAAGGTCACTAGAGTCATGAAAGCTACAAATAAAAGACATTTAAAGATAAGAAAAATTAAGAACACAACCATCCCTATGCCTCTAGTATTCTTAATATTCCCAAGCACCCCAACCTTAAGATGGAAAATAATTTCTTCCATAAGTCCCAAAAGGGAATTAACAAATGCAACTTTACTTCTAAACTTAATCATTACACATTCAAAATAAATTAGTAACATAACATATTAATTTTCTCCAATTCCATTGAATGAAATGTTAGTATATAGAAGCACTAGGGGGGGTGGGGGTGAATAGTGCAAATAGGAAATTGACTAATTCAACCAATAATCTGATAATGATTTTAACCAACTTATAAGCAATGAAACATGCAAGAGTAACTATGTAGCAGAAGTAAAAAATTTAAACATCCACGAAGCGTAACTCATAACACCACTATTTTTATCATGGAAACCCTTGTAAGAGGGAGAAAACCACAGTGGGGCTGAAAACCAAAAATCTCTTCACTGCAATAAAAGAGTTGCCATTTTAGGAGCTTACAATACCCTGTTATGGGCTCACCCGATTAGAATTTATTGGTACCTTGTTAGAAGTACAATGAGAGATTTTAGGATCTACCTCGATAGAGAATTTAGAACACCTTCTCAGAAGTCACCTTGTTAAGGTTTTATACAAAAGACCTGTTAAATTCCACCCTGTTAAGGGATTTAATCTTGTTAACCTATTATAGTTAGCCTTGAGTAATGAACTCAAATCATTGATCTGGAATGACACTACTTTCCTGTAAGATTCAATTCAATCTCTAAAATATTAACGCAATACTCTACCTCTGTCTCTAATCACAATCACCAAAAACATGATCAACAACCCTAAATCACTGTTTTAGCTTTCCTTTATATAGTTGTTCTTAATTCGGTTAAAACATTAAAAAAAATCCACAATTCAGCCCACAAATTTGACTTAACTCATGAGAACACAACACCAAAATATTATCTTACACAAAAACTTGAGTTAACTATTGTAGTCATATATCTAAAATTCTCTGACCAAATTAAGGCTCTAGTAATTATCGCACCTCGCAATGTGCTAGAAAACTTGATTGCTACACAAAACACTTATGTTACTATCTTCCTATTAATCAGTTAGAAAACTTAGAAAAAACTGCTTCACCTACTCATCATGTTGATCGGTAACAACAACCAATTCAAAAATCTAATAGAATTAATAAGCTTCCATTAATGACAAACTTAAACTCATCATTTCACCTCCAAATTCCATTATAATGCCAATAATTTCCCCCTTTGGCATTGATGGCAAGACATAGTGAAAATTGTCTCTCTTTAGAAAAAATTTATCTCATTGATCACCAAAAACATATACATAGCTATAACCATCTACTATACAATATATCAATCACTTTCTCAACTATATTTTCACCATACCGATCACTCCCCCTTTGACAACAATGATAAAGGTACAAAAGTTATCTTCAAAAATGAAAGCTTACTGATCACAACCTCTAAAAAACCTCTCTAAATTTTTATTTTGTTGTATCCAAGGAACTTCTCCATGATTTTTGCAAATTTATGATGGATTGAATTTGTTCATGTAGAATAGAAGATAACTCCTCCATAGCTTCAAGAGTACTCATATCAGGTAACCCAAGTATTACCTCTACTTCTTTAATATTTTGTTGCATAACATCAATTATCAAAATCAGATAGGTCTGCAACTCCAATAAAGTAGTGATCCTATTGTCTTGTTCTCCTTGAAATATTTTTAGGTTATGATTTATCACCTTCACTTGTGATCTATAAGATGTAGATGAATGTGCAATAGGATTGAAACTAGCAATTAAAGAGTTAATATCTTGCCAAGCTTTATTCCTCTTCAGCTTCAAATCTTATGTAAACAATGAAAAATAGGAAACTTTGGCTAACAAATTTACAACTTCCTTCAAAGTTTCCTTTACCTGATTTAATTGAACTATGAGTTGTCCTTTGTCTGATGCAATGGTTTCCATCAACTTCTCATTCCTCTTTTTCTCATAATCCAACTTAGCTCTATTCATAGAAGATTCCTCCAAGCTTGAGACTTGTTCAGTGATAACACTAATCAAAGTATTCATTTGTTCAATTGTAGGAGCATTTGGATCATATGAAAATTCAGAAACAAGATGTGATAGAATATCTCAAGCTAACTGTAGCACCTGAGCTTGTTTCTTTTCACCACTTATTTGGTCCCTTTTTGTTTTCAACTTTAGCATGTCAGATATTCTCATTAGTTTATTGAGACACATCTTTGTAACATCAAGAGGTCCTTGAATGAACTCAATATCCTCTTCCTTAATATCATCTTTAATTTATTCCTCAGGAACATCAATAATATTTCTCTTTGTCTTGGAACTGGAACTCTCACCGAGATTCAATTTCCTTTTCATTAAGTGTGCTACTAGATTAGCTTCATCTTTCATTTAAATACCACTAGTATATCCAACTATAGCAGTTGAAATAAGTACACTAGTACATTTGAGGCCTCATTCTGATGGCTATCTATTGGATATTCAATGTCTATGCATAAAATATTTGACACAAGGTGTAGTCAGAGTTATTTCATCAAAAATTGCAACAGAGACGGTGACCATCGCTATTCTGATAGCTAAACTATCAGAATTAACCACACAAAGACATTATAGTATTATCGTATTTTCGAAGGTACTCCCATCGAAAGTCTAGCATCCCTATCACAGAATGGGTGTTAGAATTATAGCATGCATTTCACAATACTGACAGTTATCCAGTATCATTTCTGATGGAAATCTCATCGTTAGTATAGCATCCCCATTGCAAATGGGAATCAAAATTATAGCATGCATGTTGCAATACCGATGGTTATCTAGTATCACATTCGACAGAAATCCCATAGTTAGTATAGCAACCCCATCGCAAATGAGCATCAGAATCATAGCATGCATGTCACAATACCGATAGTTATCCAGTATCATTTCTGACAGAAAAGTCATCATAATTATAGCATCCCTATCGCAAATGGGCGTCATAATTAGAGCATGCATGTCACAATACCGATGGCTATCTAGTATCATTTTTGACAAAAATATCATTGTTTTTGATTATGGTAAAAGCAGGTTTTGAAGGGAACCCCGAAACCCTTTAACAAAGCATAGAAAGGAAAGGCTTAGAAGCCCAAAGAGCAACAGACTGTCCCAAGGAGGGAAGCAGCCAATAGAGGGTCAGAACCCAGATTTAAAACAAATCCAAACAAGACAAAAAACAAAAGAGATGCTGGAAGGAACACAAAAAGAAAGACTGCCAGCACCGAAGTCAGAGCAAAGACTTTAGAAGGCATTCAGAGTCCACCAGCTGAGTCTTCATTGTCATCACATTCTCTTTCAGCTTTTGGAGATCCAGATCCTCGATCTTCTACTTCTTGGATCTTGTTCGTGTTCCAGGTCCCATATGTTGGGAAGTAACAGGATGATCAGCATTGTCTTTATTACTTTCCAGCTAATTGCTCAGAGAAATCAGGTTTTTGAGGGTCACCTTCATTCCAGAATTTACCAGCATGAGCAAGTGTTTCAACATTTCTTCATTCCCATTAATTTTGTTCTGAATGGGAATCATAGCTAATTCCACAGCATTTCTGATTTTTTCATCAATTTCAGAGCTATGATCAGCTCCAGGAACATTGGGAATATGGGAAAGATCATTTTTGATAGTAGTAATTGCCTCTTCAATGAAGGAGCTCTTGTTTTCCAACTTGATGCACCTATTTTTGAGTTCAACCAGGTCAGACTGCACCCACTTATCCAAATTGTAGCTATAGATGGATTTGTTTTTGGCAATTTCCAATGGAGACATAACAATGGTCCTTCTGACCTCAGAATCCATGCTGCGAATATCTTTTTGGAGAGACTAGAATTTACTCCCCTGGAAGTTTCTATCTCTTTCATCTTTCATATTCTCCTTCTCATGGCTCGGAGACTCCTGGGACTTGAAGTTTTCCTCTTCGAGGACTTTAAAGCTATTATCACCTGAGTTATCAGCATTACTGTCAATGGTGTTAGTATCTGCTTCTTTGTTCTTATCAGTCTCTATCCCTTTAATCTCATTATCTTCTGTGTTATCATTTTTCAGACCAGAATTAGATTTTTCCCCTGAATTAGGGATGATACAACTATCCTCTGGGTTTCCCTTAGCATTAGTAATTTCAGGGTCCACCGTGTCCTTCCCCACTGGGGTCTGAGTAGAGGGGGGAAACTCAATACTAGGATCCCGCTGACTATTCTGGGCATCTTCTATTTTAGAATCCAAAGGGATATGCTTCTTGCCATCAGAAAATTGGATATGATCACAAGGAGGGATGTCCAGAGCAATCATATCCACATCAGCATTGCCACTAGAAAGTTTAGGTTTCTTCAAGGCCACCTGGGAGTAAGAAGAAGACGGACCAGAAGGCAGAGAGGCTTTTTTAGGTTTAGAAGAGATAGGCGGAGACCCAACAGACTTCCTCTTATTGACCTGGGTAGGTATAGGATTAGGAACATGGTTTTTGGCATAATCCGCTACAAGGAGTATGAGGCCAACATGGAGGATAGGGGCATTCTTCATTCTAAAATCAGAGATGCTTTGATTAAGCGACCAGAGGAGGAAGAAGGGGAAAGAGATAAGAATCTCATGACGAAAATGATTAACTAGGGCAAAGTGGTAGTTATAAACCCTAGAGAATCTACCCTCCAACGTAAAGTATTCCATTATGGCTTTAATAACAGAGCCCCATACTTTATCAATATTATCAATTTCAACATAATCCTTCTTACCTTTGACCAATAGAGCCCGTTCCTCATCAGTGTCTGGAAATTTCTTGTATGCTCTAGTTCCCACTTTAACCTCTTTAGAGTAGTTCATCCCTTCCAGGGGGAGACCAGTGATGTCAGACAAGACCTCCAGGCTGAGTCTAAATGATTTCCCTACAAAATTGACCATGCCCTTATCCCAACCCTCTGCAAAAGCTTTTGAAACATCAGGATCAAATCCATGAAGTCTCTTGAGATAACGGTGAAAATATCATTGTTAGTATAGCATCCCTGTCGCAAATGGGCACCAAAATTCTAGCATACATGTCGCAATACTGACGGTTATCCAGTGTCATATCAATGATCCTATGCAAATGATGCCTCATTCCATGTCAACCCCACCTGCATTGCCGACTGCAATGTCAAAAACACCTAGAATGCAGACATCCTCTACTACACATCATATTGGTAGATCCCTCTTTTCTTTCTCTCTTTTGTTATGTTTTTATCTCCCTTGAAGTGTTCTTTCTTGCGGGCATTTCATAGTGTTATCATTTTTTGTAGCAAGAGATGCACATGAGGATGCGCCAAAGGCAACTACTGGTGATAACATACCATCATTTCCTGGAGCTCCCCGTATTGCTAGTATCAACAATGTGGACTGCAATGTTACCGTACTAGTAATATGGGAAGATCCAAGAAATGATGGTATCACCAGTAGTTTCCTCTGGCGCATCCTCATGTGCATCTCTTGCAACAGAAAATGATAACACTATGAAATTCCCACAAGAAAGAACACTTCAAGGGAGATAAAAAAATTAAAAAAGAGATCAAAAGAGGGATCTACCAATATGATGTGCAGTAGAGGATGTTTTCATGCAGCGTGTTTTCAACATTGCAGTCGGCAATACAGGTGGGGTTGACCTAGAATGAGGTGTCGTTTGCACAGGATCATTGACATGACTTGAAGAATAATTGACATGAACTAAAGAATAATACATTAATTACCTCTATGATGGATCTATCAATAGAACCTTGTGCACTAAATTCTTATATCCATTCGTCCACAACTCTATAGCCAATCATGTCTATTGAACTCAAAGCCTTGCATTTTTTATTGGTATCGACGAAGAAATGATTCCTTTAAAGATACAGAAGGTTCTAGGTACTTATTCATCATTGGAACATTCTGTATATTTAAGGTGAATCAATTCTTTGTCACTCACCATCAATTATTCATCTTCTCTTTCCATGTATCAAGAAATGAAAATTGGCAGCTCCATTCAGCATCATACTATATCATTATTGATATTCAAATTTGTTAAAGATAAATTCTTAAGTTATCCTGCAATCAAGAAAGAAGAAAATTATTAACTATTGCATAAGTCTGTTATAAATTTAATTATTTTCACATGGTATCAGAGTCAAGTTAAGAAGATTCAAATGATGGAATCCACCTTGGGTCACCTGGTACATGAAGATTGGTGATGGTGAGTGTATCAATGGGAAATGAATATATTCATGTATCGATGTATTCATTGCAACAAGTTATCATCATGATCGTTGTGATGTAGATATGAATCGGGCAAGGATATATATAATAAGTGGATTAAGGGTTGATAGAAACATACCAAAAGAAACACTAACAAGTAAATGCAACACAAAAGCATCCAAAAAACCTATATGTTTGGACTATTTTGGTAGAAATATTTTCATTTTATCAAGGGTATCATGCTATTATGAAAAGTAAATAAATAAAATTGATTTTATTGCTTTTCTACACAAATTTCCATACAAAATGACCATTGGTCAATGAATAAAGGTATCTAAAGAGGTTTTCAACTTCTCAAATGCATATAACTTCTCTTTTAACTTCCATGACCATTAGACTCCTTTTTATATTTTTGCAATTTTGGCATTGTGACAACTTTTACCATATTTTGACAACTTTGACAATTTTTTCAAAAACTTACATATTTGACCCTTGAACATAAAAAATGACCTTTAGGACCTAAAATAGACTCAAACTAATTCAAAATGGTCTATTAGACCTTATCACATGATTAAATCCCTTTTTGGAGCACCTTGCCAACTTTTGTACCTCTATGACAACCTTGGCAACTTACTGATAACATTGTGTCATGAACACAAAAGTGTGTCCCCTCAAATATTTTGATTAAAAATAACTAAAATATGGTCCATAGGACCTCATTTTATAAAAATCAAGACATATTTTGAAAATTTTCCTCATGGAGGCATCAATGTTCTTGGGTTCCCCTGCACCAGTATCCATTCAATAGTTGTTTTGATATCAGAAGGATAAGCAATGTGAGCTAGAGAAATTTCTTGGGCTTACTGTCAAGGATTGGAGGTATCCATTCCTTATTAGAGGGATAAATATTATAACTACTACAATAGTTTGAATTGGATAAATTTCTTGGGCTTAATGTCAAATATAAAATCTATCCATTCTATTAGCTTGTTCAAGTTGTTATCCCTGCCTAATCCTTGGAAATGCAATTTTTTCGATAATTTATTGGTTGTATTAAATATGGGTCCATCAGTGTGTCCCCATATCTTTGATACCCTACGAAAATGAGTTAAGTGGTGTGGCTTGGAATAGGCTAATCTAAAAACATAATAGTTGATTCTTGACTTAGAGTGTTGAGACTTGGTTTGTAGATATTTTATTATTATTTTCCAAAATTTATATGTATTAATGTTTAATTTATTTTCTTGGGTGCAGTTAGGAAGGCTAATTTTAAGGGTACAAATCCATATTCTATGACCCCCATTTTTAGGTGGTGATGGTGTGATCTTCTACTTCCATGGTGCTAAATATAAATATTTTTCTCTCATCTCTAACCATGACCTTTATTACAAACATTAAGTGTCAATGCCCTCCTTGCACATGACTGGTCAAAATTATTAGAGATAAGATTTGAAGCATGAAACAATTTAGTAAAAAGGAACAACCAGGTTGAAAACTACCTTGTACAAATCTAGTGCATCAATGTCCAGCTCATGCCCATAATTAACTCAGATTTTATATCCTTTGTATAAGACAGTGTTTTAGACTCCAATTCAATGCAATATAGTAGATCCTAATTAGGGGTAGGCACATTTTATATTCTCTTGTCATTTTGTAGTTTAAACTTGCAACTTTTGGGCATTTTGTTGTAGTTTCTATACAATATATATGCACATTGAGAAGGAAAGTAATTTGAATTTTGTTATTCATTTGTCAACTCTAATGGGAAATCTCAATTCAACTTTAGTATAATATATTAAGCTTCTATAATGCATATAATGCATGATTTATTAATGTTATAATATAAATATTTGAAAATTCCCATATTTTCAATAGGGTGCCCCCTGTTGTTCCTAAAAGTTGGTCTTCCAAAGAATTTTTCCCAGGAATGCATCCTTATGCTATATCTCATCCCTATCTTGGAAACTTGGTGGAACACAAATAGACACCAATACAACCAAAAACAAATTGCATTCTAGTCCTTACCTAAAATATTATAACAAGATAAAAAGTGAAAGACAAAGTGAGAAGTGCTTGAATTGATGTTAGAGACTAATTTGATCAAGGAGAAAGGGATTTACAATAGTGCCCAATCCTCATACGAACCAATAGTCATCAAAAAAATTTCCTTTTACAAACATGTTTACATAACAATTTTATTACTGTTAGGCCAATGGGCATATGTGCATTTAGAAAGTCAAATTACAAATTTACAATAGAAGAATATGAGTCATAGTCTACCTTTTCTTGCAAGTAGAAGATTTGTAAATGCATTGTAAAAGAAATCAACAATTGATCACAATCTAGTACATGAGGAATATGTTTTTCATACAAGTACTCTGATTTGTAAGATTTTTCAAATCACCTTGAAAACACTTTCAAATGGTTTCACTCATGATAGATATTGATTCAACAAACAAACTCTAAAAACTTCCACTGTTTACTATCAATATCAATCTAAAATCAAGGCATTCCAGACCTAGGGCATCATAGAAATGTGGGCAAACTTCATCATAAACTCTTGTAACTTGGAACTAAGAAAATATACAAATAAAAGGAAGCATTATACTATTTTCTACATTTTTCCATCAGTGGAAACAAAAACTATGCAATTTTTTAAGGTTTATGTTATTGGAATTACTTGAATGATGTACTAAGAGGGGAGGGGTGAATCAGCACCTCTAAATTTTTTATGTGATTAGCCCATTAAACTTTGTGTCATCAAATTTGTATATTCACCTATCTATCTGTTCATCTTTCTTTATGTATGTGAAATCATAACATAAGTTATTTACATGTGTAAACATTCAAGAAACATACATGAAAGTAAATAACACATAACACAAGATATGATATCGCAGAAAACTCCTGTTATGAAGTAAAAACTGTAGTGGGGATGTCTACCCACAAAAATTCACTATCTGCAGATAAGAAGGGAGATGGTTAAGGCTTACAATTTGATCACTTCTGATGTTCTAAACTTTTAGGAGTATTAGAGTGGAGACCTGTTAGGATCTACTTCATTTGAAGCTTTAGCAACACCGTTAGGTGTGCACTATGTTAAGATATTTATCAAGAACTGTTAAGTCCACCTTCTACAAAAGGATTTCTGATGTGATGCACTTGTTAGAATGCAATCTACATTATAAATGATGATCTGATAGTATATGCAATCTCTAATTTCTGATAAAAAATCCTATAAATCTTACAATGTATATGTAATCACCTTGAGTGATTGAATGATACCTTGTCTCTACTCGTCGGTAGCCTTGTCTGTGTTCTTGAGAACTGATATGATCTATTTCTAAACTTTGCATGAATTCACTTCTACTGCTTAGATTATCTCCATGGCTACAATCATTTATCAACTCATTACCTATTACAAATGATTGAACATCTATATATACTATTTTCTAGGTCCATTCTTGATCCACGCTTTTCAAGTTTTAACTCTAGATTCAAGGTTTACAACTTGACCTTGATCTTTAGTTAGTTATGTTTTAGATCCATTAGGATGCTTTAGGACATTTACAATATTCTTGCTTGACCCTCAAGTAATGTTTTAAAACAAATTAAAACTCTATAAATAGAATTACAGTGTTTTATCTAACGTGGAAAGTCAGATACACTTTTTGCGAGTTCTGTAACTGATTGTCAGTTCTGATGGTCAGGCTGCTCTATCAGTCTGTCATTTTTCTTTCATTCTTTGCTCTGTCAATCTTCTACTCCATTGGTGTCCCTATTTTGAACTGTTCATTGGGTTCCTTTCCTTTTCTTCTCTATCGACGATGTTCACAAAATTGTACCATCGGTTTGGTGATTTTGGATCCGTCGGTGATGTACCAAAAACTATTTTGTCAGTGATGTCCTTTATGCTTTATCGTCGGTTCAACACTTGTCAGTGTTCATCGGGAAATTCTATACTTAGCATTTTCATGTCAAGCATTGTCATCTCATCGGTTATGCAGTGTAATGTCCATCAGTTATGCCTATACCGATGACCTTTATCATGTTTTTCACTTAAGTATACTAATGGAAAAACTTAATGTCATCAATCTCCCCCTTTGACATTAGTATCAAAAAATGTTATGTGCAACATACTTAATGTATTAGTATGTACACCTATGTATACTTCATCGTTAGTCATGAAATGACTCCCCCTATGCATATGTCAATAAGTGTAAGTTTATGTAAATATGATTGCGTTCCCTTTTTTTGATATTTGCTAAAGTGTACATATTCATGTTGTACATACAACATACATATCTTTTTCTCTTTCTGCTAATGTAGTATATTGTGATATGTACTATTCATTCCTCCTTTTTTGATAATAAAGGCAAAGGTACTTACAACTTTTCAAAAATGTGTGAGTGTGAGGCTTTGATTTCCTCCATCATCTTCTCCCATTTCTCATTCAAATTTTCAAGAGTCATGTGCTCAAGTGATATCCTTACATGCATATCATAGATGTTGTCTACTACAGACATATCCGGGGTTGAGATCAAATTCCTTGCATCTATAATGTGTTGTTGAAGAGTGGTGAGGTTTGGCAATATGTGAACCTGCAACTCGGTAACCTCATTTATAAACTATGTCTCTACATCCCATATCTCTTTTCTTAACTTTTTTACCTCTATGATCTTGTCATGATGCAACTTTATTGCATTTGCATCATAGGTTAGACTTTGTGCACTCGCTTTCAGATTTGAATCTAGCTGGGACAACTTTTCACTATTCTCTTTGGTGAAATTTTCAAGTGTGCACATTTGTTGAACTAAGGTAATAGATTCTGCAATCATAGGTTATAATTGACTTTCTAATTTAGAGAGTTTTACCTTGTTCTCTGCCACTTCTTGGCTGATCTTCTCAACTAGTTTGTGTTGATACTTATTCTCTGCCTATTCTTCCATTGCCTGCTCTGCATCTACACTTTGAGTAGTGATGGCGTCGGTGAGAACTATTATTTTCTCCATGAATGATATGCCATCTTCAACTTTTGTATCAGGAACAAGTTGATGTAGTATATCCCTAGCTTTGTCAAGGGCTTGGGCTTCCCTATGTTCCTTTTTCATTTTGTCTTGTATATCTTTTCTTTGACACATCACTCCAAAATTTTGAAGTGTTTCAGTATCTAATGTAGATACATCCCACTTGGGTATTTCAATAACCTCATCAAGTGTTACAACCAAGATGTCTTTCTTCATTACTTTCTTCTTCTTCTTCTTTGGTTGGGAGACAGATTGTTGAACTACCATTTTTAGATCTTGAGATTGGATTGATTTGGTAGGTGAAGGTTGAGAAGATGAAGCTTCTTGTTGCTTCTATTCATAGTCCACCTATTGGTTATGTGAAGACGTCTCTTCATTGGCCTTGGGTGTTTCAACATATTTTTATTCCTTTTCCTTCATGCTATCATCTTTCTTATCTTCTTCACTTTTTCCTTTTTCTTCATCCTTCCTCAATGTTTCATCTTTGTTAATATATTCTCCTTTGTCTTTTTCAGTAGACAACTCTTGCTGAGTGTTGATTGCATCCTTCATATCTGTGTCTATATCTTTTTGAGTGTCTGACGCATCTTTATTTTCTTCATTACCCATGTCCTTGGGTATGTCATCATCTTTCTTAGATGATTTCTCCTGACTTGAATCAATATCAATAGCTTCTATCAATATTTTCATGTTGGTCGGTGTATTTACCTCTTTAGTGTCATTAAGTGTGTCCTGTCCGTCGATATTACCTTGTGCAACAGGGATACCTTCATCTTTTTGTACCTCTTCTACAGGGTCTTTTCTTGTAATGTCATTAACAATATTATCCAACCATGTTTCATCATTGACATCCTCATTTATGTTACCTTTTATTGTCAATTCTTCTTTGGTAACCTCTGCTTCATCATCCAAGTCAATATGAGTTGGGCTTGGTGGAATTTGGCTTTCTTCACTCTGAGTTTTTTCAAGAGTAGTGTCAGGCGATACCTCATCTACAACTTTAGTATGTTTGTGGCCTACTGTATCACTCTCTTCTTTGTTCAATTCCACTGATGAATCATCCTATACATCTTTAATTATAATGTGTTCTTTCTCTGGGCTAGCTTCCTTAGTGGGCTTGTTAAGTATCTTGCACCACTTCTTGATGCTTTCTTGATCTAGCTCAATTAGCTTCCCTTTGAGAAATTTGTATGCTCTCATTTTGGGTGAGAACTCCTTTTCATACTTTTCCAACATTTTATGTATCTCTTCCTTCTTTGAATTAGAAGGCACAAGAGTAACAAGTACTCTTTCTCTTATCTCTTTTTCCTGGTGAAGTGCAAATGTCCATCTTGCAGACAATATTTCTGTTAGTTCCTTGGGTACGTCATATTCTGAGAATTGAAGTGGAACATAATGGTGTTTGCACATTTTAGCTATTATAGCTTCTTCAATTTTTTTTTAATCGTTTGGATCAAATTTCAGCCATTTCCTAATGTGAGGATTAGAAATAAATGGTGATTCTGAAATGTTCTTACATATTTCATCAATGGTCTTTGGAATCAAGGGTTCTTTCCCTTTTTGTACTTCTATGTCAACTTCATCCATAGCTGAGTCTTCTAGATCTTCTCTAGTTCTATTCAATTTCCTCCTTTTGGTCTATTTCCCCTTTGGTGAGACTGGTTTCCTCTTGTAGGTTCTCAATTTTCCTTTCTTTAATGGTGAAGGAGTTTCTTCCTTTGTTGTTTTGCTTCTTGTCCTTGAAGTAGTAGTTGTTCTTGATTTCCTAGGTGGAGGAGGAGGCGGTGAATTTGACTGTGTGGCCTCTGAATAACTTTTTTTGTATCTTCACCGATGGGTGACTGGCCCTTGATTTCTTCCTCCTTGCCTTTTGTTTCCTCTTCACCTTCTTCAGCAACTAGAAATTTCTTGGTTAAGTCCTTAACCATTTTTTTCTTCTTGTTTACAATTTTCTTGACAACAAGATCTGATTTGATTTTTGGTTTGGCTTCTTCATAAGTGCCAAATATTGCTTGCTTGTTGTCCACTGGTTCATTTAATAGTGCCTGGATGCACTTATTAGCTTGTCCTATTTTGATCTCATAATCTAAGGGTGATAGCCAAGATTTTCTAGGTACTACTAGTTTGATATAGGTAAAATCAATATCTACCATAAAACATATGTCATCCTTGTGTTCTTCTATCAAACTCTCAGGTATCCTTGTTCTAACTTGCATATTTTCCTTAAATCCTTTGAAATACTCATTGATTAGGTCATCAAAATCTGTACCTAATGATTCTATGTGCTCACATATCTGTATGGTGATTGGTTTGCTTATGTCCCATACTACTTTGCCTATGGAAGGAAAGTATTCTTCAAAGTAAAAGAATATGCACATAATAAGAGAACCAAATGTACAAGTGTTTGTCCTTGATGACCTTATGGTGTTCATGTTCTCCTCAAGTTGATTTAACAATATTTCTGCAAGATCCATCTTCTTTCCTTCTTTGATGATCTTGTAGATTGTGCTCATAGCAGTGCTTGCTATGTTGTTCATTCTGTTGGCCTGAAAGATTTTATATCCTATCACACATGCCCCAAACTTAAGTTCCTCATCGGTGATGGTGTTAACCTTGAGACCTCTTTTGTCTGATTTTGCACCTGTCAACTTTTCTACTTCCTTCAAGGATGGGTGCTTGTGACCTTTTGGCTTGTCAGTTGTGGGATATCCAGTAACCGCATGAATAAAATATTTTGTTATTCATTTAGGCTCATCAATCCATAATATTTGGTTATGCATTCTGCTAAGAACTATCTGTATCCATTCTATCTTAAAAACCCTAGGAAAGTGTAATGCATTTGTCAGACCTTTCACGTCTAGATGCTTGTGCTCTTCTTTTAGGTTTCCAGTTTCATCACATAGTGCCTTATAGGAATTTTCTAGGTCTAGATATCCTAATTCTGAGATCTTGCAATGTATATAGGACCTTACATCCTCTACCAGCAAAACCCTAGGTGGAATTCTGGAGAATGCTCTAGAATTATCAGGTTGCGATGCAATTTATGGGTGTAACTTGTATTTAGGTTCAACACAAGTACTATTACTAATAAGATTAATTGTTTTCTTCTTATCCTCTTTCATTTTTTCTGGTCTTGAAGTAGATGCCATCATATTTTGAAATTTAGGGCTTTCTGTAACTTAAACAGTGCGGTCGGTGATTGTAGGTACTTATTGAATCTCTGTGATCACTTGTGAATCTTTTGAGTTGTGTTGGAATCTTGCTGAGGTCACACTTCAATCTGCTTTTCAATCACTCTACTTAGCTCTACTTTCTTGCTCAAAAATTGTAGGTGCGAAATAAGTTATTCCGTCACACTTTATAAATTTTGTGCCCTAAGTTTTCATTAATGCCCAACAACTCATCGATATACAAAGACTGAGTTTGTCATTTGAGGCATAAATAACATCATCGGTGTAGGCACAAAGTTTTGGGTTAGCTAGCAGCTTTGGTGATTTCACCGATGATTGTCGGTAAAATGGCGACGAAAACTTCTGTCGGCTCAAAGATCACCGATGCTTATTTGTACCCTTTTACCGATGGAATTTTTTTTGATAACATTACAAGTAACAATATAGTGCATCTTCAATAATGCTAATTTTGTCAATATTATCAATGTGTAATGGAACCGATGCATAATATAACTTGTCATAATGCAGTTCCATACTTACTTGTGCAACTTAGTTGGGAATAGTGATACCACTAGATCCATTGGATGGGGTGTCATCATTTGCATTGCTTGTTCTAGCACCTTCATTGTTTGTATCTTTTCTCCACATCTTAGTTCTCATCTTCTTGATGTCATCAATGGAGTTTCCATTGGGATAAGTGCTTGTGTCTGTTAGTCAGTTTTTGCAGTCTTTTACCACATGTCCAACCTTATGACAATGTAAACATGTCATACCTAGATTGGTCTATCCTCTTGGTCTTCTAGTCCATTTTCTCATACAGTTGGAAAAAATATGACCATACCTTCCACATGTTGTGTAGTTTACCCATGTGTTATAGTCCCAAACATATGAGTTACCGATTCTTGTCGGTTTTTAGTCATTATCAGGTTCTTTTGGTATCCATGCTTTCTTGTTCTTTTTCCAGCACTCTTGATGTGTATGTCCATTCATTTTGCAGGTAGGACAATACTTGTGAATGTAGGTTTCCTTCTTTGGATTTGTCACCTTGGAATTGCATTCATTTGCCTTGTGTCCTTTCTTGTGACATTTATAACAATTACCAATGAAAGTAGATTGTGATTGAGGAATACCTTTCATTTTGTTTCTGCAAATGTTTGAGGTGTGGCCTAGTTTTCCACAGTGATTGCATGACAACTTCTTGGTTCTTGGAGTTGCATAAACATTCCTTTGATCTGATTGATTAGATGATTCTCCATTGTCGGTGTACCCTATACCTATGTAGTTGTTGACTCTTCTTTGTCCGTCAAGAAAATCATCCATTCTTTTATTGCTATCTTCAGCTTTCTTGATTAATTCATTGTGTTGATTCTGAATTCTGACTTCATGCTTTAGCTTCTCATTCTCTTCTCTTAACTCACCGATGATCTGTATTCTTTCAATGAGTTCAGTATTTAATCTATTTTCCTCTTGACTCATAAGAATGATATGATTGGTAATCTCATGGTGATGATCAGTAAGTATTTTAATCTTTGATTTTTTTCTTGTAGCTTCTCTGTGATTTTCCTCCTGTCATCAATAGCCAATGTTCTCTCTGATTCATCTTTTCTTGAATCATTCATGACATCAATCATTTTTACCATCTTAGTCTCTTGACCGATTTGTAGCATCTTGATTTGCTCTGTCAGATGTAGATTGATCTCTTGTAGACTTGTAATCTCTTCTACTAATGTGTTTGGTGCTTTTCTTGTTGTTGATTCAGCTGAGTTGAAGTAATCTGGGATCTCCTCTTCTTGATAATCTATTTCATTAAGCCTAGTTGTCATAATCTTTCTTTCATCAAGCAGCTTTCTCATTCTTATTCACGCCTCTTTGTACTACTAATAGTAAATCTGAATTTGTAACAGCTCATTCTCAATAGTCTTGTCCAGTATGTACTTTTCCATTGTCTTGATCTTTTCTCTTAAGCCTTTAAGCTTTTCAAGAAAGAGATTGGGCTCTGATACCAATTTTTGGAATTACTAGAATGATGTACTAAGAGGGGAGGGGTGAATCAGTACCTCTAAAACTTTTATGTGATTAGCCCATTAAACTTTGTGTCATCAGATTTGTATATTCACCTATCTATCTGTTCATCTTTATTTATGTATGTGAAATCATAACATAAGTTATTTACATGTGTAAACATTCCAGAAACATACATGAAATTAAATAACACATAACACAAGATATGATATCACAGAAAACTCCTGTTAGGAAGTAAAAACTACAGTGGGGATGTCTACCCACAAAAATTCACTGTCTATAGATAAGAAGGGAGCCGGTTAAGGCTTACAATTTGATCACTTCTGATGATATACCTTGTTAGGAGTATTAGAGTGGAGACTTGTTAGGATCTACTTTGTTTGAAGCTTTAGCAACACTGTTAGGTGTGCACTCTGTTAAGAGATTTATCAAGAACTGTTAAGTCCACCTTCTACAAAAGGCTTTCTGATGTGATGCACTTGTTAGAATGCAATCTACATTATAAATTTTGATCTGAAAGTATATGCAATCTCTAATTGCTGATAACAGATCCTATAAAGCTTACAATGTATATGTAATCAACTTGAGTGATTGAATGATACCTTGTCTCTGCTCGTCGGTATCCTTGTCTGTGTTCTTGAGAACTGATATGATCTGTTTCTAAACTTTGCATGAATTCACTTCTACTGCTTAGATGCTCTCCATGGCTACAATAAATTATCAACTCATTACCTCTTGTATCATCTTAAAATGGAAGCACTTCCATTTGGATGAGTTTAGCACCCTCGTTTAGTATGTTTGCATAATAGATTTGCATTTTTACATGTTTAGGTGAAATTAGGGTTAGGATCTTATGGATGCTCCTGGATTTTTCCTCTCCATGGCTCTTATTTCTAGGTAGGACCTATGTATTGGTCCTCCTAGGCCTCATCTTACTCTCTCTCTCCAGGCCTTTTGGGCCTTCTTAACACTCTGACTCATTCCCCCACCTTCCTAGGTCTCCGATTGACCTGGGAGCCTTTCTGACACATCCTGCTGACTTGCCTGAAAACTCAGGACAGGGTTGAGGTTGACCCTATCCTAGGACAGGGCTAAGGTTGACCCTATCCCCTGACAGGTGTTGGTTCCCATTTCCAGATCCGGAGCTTATCGGGGTCTGAAACTTGAAATAGGTCCCCAGGTTCGGATGTGGAAGTGTTTTCTCTGATATTCAAGTTATTATGTTCCCTCCTTGGTTGGTGATTGTGATTGGACCATGTTTTGAGGTGAAATTTGAATTTGGATCCATCACATTTCCCTAGGAGACCTATATTTAAATCTCTATATAAACACTCTCTTTTACCTTCATTTGATCATGAAATGAAACGAAATCGGGAGATTACATGATGGAATGATGAGGCAAGCAAGTAAGAGGATGATGTAGAAGGAAAAGCTAGGAGGACATATCATCATCTTCAATCAAAGCATTCTTCAAAGACAAGTTATTGTAGATCTTCATTGAAGCAAGAAGACTTTCTTTTTAGATCTACCATCTTCAACATTCAAGCATTCAAAGGACATTATCATGGGGTAGCAATTATGGATTGTGAGTTGATAGGAATACTTTAGCCTTGGGGGCTTGGT
>MU227003.1:3775-16025 GCA_018584345.1 Thuja plicata
CACAATTTTCACACACACATCTATGCATTCACAACATTAACCATTAAACATTTAAGTACATGCATAAAACATTAGTAGTACATCATTTTGTCATTGCATAAAAAAGTGTCAGTTTTAAATCATCATCGCATACATAATATAAAAACATCTGCATAAAACATAATTACACACATCACATAGTACATCATATAGCCATCATCAAGATAAGTACTACATCATCATATAAATATGCATAAAGTGTCATACATGTAGTGTCATCAGCATAGACAAAATACATCAAGTTCATCAAATAAGTACATCATAAAGTATATATCTAGAATGCATGAGCACCTAAGTCTCGCTATACATATCATCTCATGACATCAAAAACTATAAAACATGTATCAATGTGTACCCAGGGGTCAACCCTCATATAGCTGGCCCCCCTCCCCTCCTGGCGTTGTCATCCCCTCTGTCCCGTGGTGGTCGCATCGCTATTGATGCCTGTGATGCACCTCCCCCTGTCATCAGGCTGCGACTCATAGCCCTCCCAGTATACTCAGGAGCCCTCTGATCCACTGGGACCGCCTCCTATCACCTCTCCCAGTTCAGCATTATGGGGGGGGTTCACCTATTGGTTCTATTGCTTCCTGGTTCGATTGATCAGCTCTTCAGACTTTGTCTTCTCTACCTGGTCATGCACTTTAGTGGGGGTTCCAACAGTTTCTCCTGACAGAGTTTACAGTTCCTTGCTTCGGAGATTCTTCTTGCTCTTTCTTGTTCCTTTCTCTGGGACATCTTTTCCCTAGATTGAAGGCTTAGTTTCCTTCATCTAGTTTGCTTTCTTGTTTTGGGTACCTGATCAGGCCTTGTTGCCGGGACCCATCTTTCTTGCTTTCTGCAGTAGTTTAGCTATTTTGCTTCTCCCTAAGTTACACTTAAGGGGGGGTGTTAGAGTAATCATTAGTTTGCTTATTAATTAAATCATGTTGATTTAATTAGTTAAGTTATTACTCCATGCTTAAGTTTCACTTAGCCACTTTATAATTCTTTAGGGTTTCGCCTTTAGGGTTTCGGTATCCTTTATAAGGAATCACCGCTTTGTATTTCATATAGAGATTGTAATCTATTCAATTGTTGATAATATAGAAGTTTATTTCTTTCAACATTGTTTTCCAGTCTCTGGCTTTTTGGCCGCCATAGCTTTCTATCTTCTCTTCTGTCTTTGCTTCCAGTCTGTAACAGTCTTGCATGCAGGTGATCTTGGGAGGATTTGCTGTTCATCAAATCTAACAAAATAAACCAAGTGGATGTGGAGAACTCAGGAACTAGCATGGAACATTGTCTATGGTACACGGATATAGTTTACTTCTTAAAACATATGAAATGTAAAGAAGGTTTAAGTGATAATAAGAAAAGAACTATAAAATTGCAAGCATCAAGCTATGTACTGATTCAAGGAGATCTGTATTGGAAAAACAATGATGGTGTCCTTTTATTTTGTCTAGATACCTATCAGGCCAAGTCAGTTATAAAGGAACTACATGATGGGGTATGTGGTGGTCACTTTTTGGCTAAGACAACGGCTCATAAGATATTGAAAGCCGGGTGTTATTGGCCCCATATTTTCAAGGATTGTTATGATTATGTTAAAAAATGTGAATCTTGTCAGAAGTTCTCTGGGAAACTTAAATACAATGGTGCTTTACCCCTTATCCTTTACAAAATGAGGAACCTTTCAAAATGTGGGGAATAGACTTTATTGGGGAAATTGCAGATGCTTCGAGTGGAGGTCACAAGTGGATATTGGTTGTGACAGACTACTTTACAAAATGGGTTGAAGCTATACCTACGAGACAAGCTACAAGCAAGGTGGTCATCAAATTTTTGACAAACAACATACTTACCAAATTTGGGGTACCTTTTAAGATTCTTTATGACAATGGCATGTGTTTTAGATCAAAGGAATTTTCAAAATTTTGTGAAAATATGGCATCAACTTATCGTACTCCTCTCCGTACCACCTGCAAGGGAATGATCAAGCAGAATCAAGCAATAAGAATATACTAAAGATCATCAGAAGAATGTTGACTAATAAAAAAAGGGCGTGGGACTCAAAGCTAAATCTAGCTTTATGGGCAGATAGAGTAACAGTGAAAAGATCAACAGGTTTCGCTCCTTATGAAGTGGTTTATGGAAAACAAGAAAGGTTACCGTTTAACAATCTCCCACTAGTTTACAGGTTCATCCAGGAAGAAGAGCTTGAGGATGTAAATTTTATAGAAGATAGGTTGAGCCAGTTATCAGAGCTAGATGAGATGAGAAGAATAGCACAAGAAAGGAATCTTCATCAACAACGACAGATTAAGACCCTTCATGATAAAAGAGCATCAGACAAGCCTTTTAGAGAAGATGATTGGGTACTAAAATGGAATGCAAAAGACCAAGACAAAGGAAAACATGGTAAGTCTGAGGCTTTATGGCTAGGACCTTACATGGTCGTCTCGAAAGCAGGTGAGAATTCATATAATCTACAGGATACTGATGAAGTCATTCAGGAGTTCCCAACTCATGCTTAGTATTTGAAACCCTTTTTCTCTTGAAAGCAAGAAGTATTCTCTAACTTGTACATTATTTTATTTGTTTTAAGCATTATGATTCTCTTCTTATTATGGTCTGCTTTTCCAGAGATAACTGGACTCTTGCTGCATCCAGGCATGAATGCACGTCCCCAATAAGAGCCACTGTTGACACCTGAAAATTTAGGTCATAAATACACAAAACATCAAGGAAGTATAATCTACATTTTCATTTTTTATGTAATTTCCCTATGTAAAAAATAAAAAACTATTAAAAGGGGCATAAATATTTATCATTATTCTATGTTCATAAAGTAGGCTTTTTAGTCACTTTATTGAAATAAATTTAATGCATGTATATTTAGAGATCAAGTAATTATAAAAAATAATAAATAATGAGGTAGTTAAATAAAAAGGTGGTGATAGGGAGTTGAACACTCGACCTCTCAAGCCAACCCTTTTTTCTACCTACCTACCCATCCCCCTCTAACCAATTGATCTCAATGCTTTCTTCGAGTTATATGTTAGAGAGAATCATATTATTTCACTTCTCTTTTGTATTTACTATTAAAAGTCTTTCACATAAATGTATTTATTTTATTTTATTTTAGCTTTATCCTAAATTTACCCTAAATTACTAATATGAATATTTTACTAGGGTAAATAAAAGTAATTGAATTTCTTTCATATTATGTGTTTTAAAAGATTTTACATTTTGTTGAGATTTAGATTTTTACTAATTCTTTTTAGGTCTTATCTTAATTTACCCTAAATAAAGTGACATAACGTAATAGGGTAATTATGTTTATGTGTTTTGAAATTATTTTAATATCTTTGGCATAAATTTAAGTTTTCAAAATACTTAAATGTAATCTTTTACTTTACCCTATATTAATTTAAAAAAAATCAAACTATTAGGGTATAATGGATTGTATTTTACTTTATTTGATTTGTATTTAATTTTCTCATTCTTGGAAATATTAATTTGGTGATTTGAATGCTTATGCTCCTTTCATTATGTTTTTAAAAAAATTTGTTTTATAAAGGTGCATAATTAGGGTAAGTATTTCCCTTTTTATTTTCTAGGGTGGGTTACAATATTTACAACTATTTTACCCTAATATTTTAGAAGTATACTCATATGAAATTAGTATTGTTTCATATTTTTGAAAAGGATATATGTCATGTTTAGAATTTGAAAGTAATTTCTAAATCAAAACATAATATTATATTCTTATTAATAGATTTTAAGTTTCACCTTACTAATAAGATTTTTGTATTTTGATAATCAAAAGTAGGTACCTATGATTAAATGTTTTAAACTTTATTGGTATTTAGTTTATATTATCAAATACATTTATATGCATATAAATGATGTTCCTATATCATGATTTTATTGATTATTTATTTTGATACATTATTTATTTAAATTAAAAACAAACAAATTTTGATATAGGATCATTTTGGAAATTTGAAAACATTATTAAATATAATGAACCCTATATTTTAAATTTGTTAAAAGTTACCTAATATTGGATTTTGTGTGCAGGGGTTGTACATTGTAAACATATGGATCATCAAGCCAATTATCCTGAAGATGTAACAAATTATGTCTGTTATACGAGAAATGTTTTTACCTAAAACCATTATGGTTTAATTTATATTTCTTGATGGTTAGTTGCCAAGATTAGGTCATGTGAAAGGGCATGTCTTTTTACAATGAACCTTTGAAAACTTTAAGTATTTAATCAAAATAAACTTAAAAGGATTACATTGTGATTTTTGGGACACAACACAATTGGAAACTCTCCTGAATTACAGATTTGAACCTAATGTCCAACTTCTCGAATGCGAATGACAGATAAGTCCTTATGTTTTAATGTTAACATAGTTTATTATTTTCAATTAGTATCTTGGATTACTCTGTGAACCAAGGTATCCTACTGTATCTTGTATTTGATTCATCCATTTATGGTTAATTTATACAATTTGAATAATAGTTGCATGGTCTGAGAACTTGTCATTGTTCCTATTGGGCTCTTAAGTTGGGTTAAAATCCATAGGACTAATTGTATAAGTTATTTAAATCTTTGTTTCAAATGAATTCAGTAGAATGATGGTCTCGCTTTGCAGTAGTGAGTTACCTTAAAACCATCTCTGTTTATACATAAGATTGAATATAAATGACTCTATTCCCAATTCAGTATCAGACACTGTTCTTTTTTCATTTGTAATTGGCATTTTGTTCTTTCTGTAGTTTATACATTATATCTGTTATCTTCTTTACAAAGCATTCAATTAGGTTTTAATAGTACTTTTAGGCTTTAGTTTAGATATCAAACTTTTTAGTGATTAGGAGATCAGGTTATTATCCTCAAAGGATTGTTAACCCCTTTGATGGAATTTCCTTTGTTTGTACATGTGTTTGCGCAATTAGAAAGCACCTTTTTTCAGGCCTACCAGCCTTGGCTTGATCGAGTCAGAATTGCAGAGGCATTTGTTTGTGCCTATCAGTTGGCCTCAAAATGGTCTAGTGTTTTTGAGCACCAACAAGGGGAAGACCACCAAAACTTGTCAGTATCAACCCCTTTCATTGATGCTCCTACACCAAAGAGTCCCAACTGGTTGGGGCTTTTGGTTAATAAGAAAAGGATCATTGTTCCAATATCGGCTCCTGTTGGAGATATGGTTAGCAAATATCTCAGGAAAACTGCAAGACATAAGAAGCCAAAGGTAGAAGCCATTGTCGATGTGGATACCTTGACATGACACTGGATGGTAGAGATATTCAAACAAAACTCAGATAAAACCAGTGATGAGGTTACAGAAAGTGATTTCCATGTAGAAAAGATAGATCTGGGCATGTCCACCAGGGCCACTGACTTAAAAATATTTGATTCAACTAATAATAAAATTAGTCACCGAGTGAAAAAGGACGTTGAGGATAAGATCAAATTGAAGTAGGCCCTTTGTGAAATGGCCAAGTATATTCAGCAGCTTCATAATCCTCTGCCTCAGCCACTAACAATGGTCCCTTTTGATTTGGATGTAAAGTCCCCTGAAAGTTAAAAATTCTTGGACCAGGTACACAAGGATAGATCAATATCAACAACCTTCTACAAATGGATGGATAAGGTAAATGAAGAAATTACTAGGTTTTCTAGTGATTTTGATAATGTGATGACAAAAGTTGAACAATTACTAAATATAGTAGAAAATGATGTGGAGTTGTGGAAAAAGAAAAGGGAGGAATTAGAAATCGAGATGCATAATATGGAGAACGTTTATACCTATGATATAAATAAGTTTATTTCTGAAAAGGTAGTGTGTGGAATGGATGAAAATTCACTGTTTGTTGTCAAAGTGAATTTGGAATGGGAAAGTTCATTATATGAACAGGCAATAGAAGAGTCATCTCAGATAATTGAAGCCCAGATCAACTCGAGAGACACCTTACTGGCACAAAATGAATGTACAGGGAAGATCATCAGACTAGAGAATGAAGCCAGTGGTGAAATGTCTAAGGTGCTGCCCTACTTCCATAAAAATTTGGAAAGCTTGAAAGCTGCCAAAGAAATCAGGATGACTGATCATTCGATCCTAGCTCATGTGGAATTGGCGGTGATCTACGATGATGAACATCTGAAGGTGATTGAAAATAAAACCAAACAAATGCAGAACTTCAAAGATGTTTGGCTGCAGAGGCTTAAAGCAGCTGTCAAACCAAACCAAAAGCTAAGACATAATTTCTCCATGGCGTTCGAGGAATGGAAGACAATGAAAAATGCCATGAACACCAATGATGGAGCTACAGTTGGTCAATCGGCCATTTAGTTTCATAAGTAGTTTTCTTTTTTAGTTCATTTCCAAAGTTCTTGCTATTTTTGAGGCAGTTAGTTTTAAAAACTGAATTAAGCCCTACGTGGCTATATATGATATTTTGGATGACCAAGTGAAGGTCGGTTCTTTGGAAAAGAAACTCCATTTATTATCTGTTCTATTTTTAAGTAATTCCTGTGGTAATGATACTAGATATTTTCAAATATATGGATATATGTTATCAGTTGGTAATCTGAGCAAATTTTATCATTTTGTGGATCAGTTGGTCTGTTAGAATGCATGGTTTTGATTTCAGTTGGAATTAAATGAACATGTTGTTATGATTTGTGGAAAATATATTTTTGATTTAGTCAGTTATCTTTTAAATCTATTATCCTAATGAATCGGCCATTCTTTTGTTATTTTTCTAATTAAGGTTCGATTCAGTTGGCTCGTATATCTTATTGAGCTTTAAAATCTCTGAATAGTCAATCAGTTATCTATGGCGATGTGAATCACAACCTTTCGTGATTTCTGGTCAAAAGTATACTTAAAAAAAATAGATGTTTCTGAATAAAAAGGTTTTATTGAAAATTCTTCTTGTTTAAGGCAGTTGCACCTTTGAATGCAGAGAGTGTGGTTGTGAGTGACTCACTCAATTGTTAGTGAATTTCTTTCCTTTTTGTTTTCGGGTTTTAAGAGTCTTTGATAGTTATATTTCAAGAAGGAAAAATATGTTCACTAACAGATTTTTGGTGAATCTGCTGGGGAGCATGTTTAAAAAGATCAGTATGCATTTTTGTTTCCAAGTGAGAGAAGATCATGGTACTGCCTATTGATGTGATACATGGTGAAGAAGAAATTCCCCCTGTCCTTCAACCTGACTAACCCTTTTTAGATACTCAAGAAGACATTATTTTTGATTTAGCTATTTTGGCCTAGAATGTAAGGGAAAGTGATCAGCAATATCAGTAGGTTCGATTGGTGATAGAGGAGGAAGAAGAGATTAGGGAGTGGTTGAGAGGACTTCCCATAGCACAAGAAGCTACAGTGGTGGACAGAGTAGCCCAAGACCCACAAGGACCTTAAACATGGATTCTCGTCCTTATACCAGGTCCCAGAGGAGAAAAGATATCTTTTATAAGCTTTAACATTGTCTGGTACTCAAATTCCCCCATTGTAACCATCTTCCCGACTTCAATCATGGCCTAGCCTTGGGGAGCGACAATAGGTCCTCTAAATGTAGGAGGAAACCATCCCTTACCAAAATGGGCTAGAGATGTATTACCTAAATTATATGGCAATGGTAAAGTTTCTGTAGACGACCATTTGAACGTAATTAGGTTATTTGTACAAACCCTTGCCGAATCTGCTGCTAACTGGTTTTAGCATTTGCCGAATGGTCATATTACCGATTGGAACTCAATGAAGATGACCTTTGAAGCTCATTTCAAATCTACTGAAGATGAACACTCCCTCTTGCTCCAATTGTCCCAATTAAAGAAGGAGATGCATGAGCCTGTGAGGGAATTCATGGCCAAATTCAACAAGATCCTATATCAGATTCCTAATGCTAAAAGACCGAATGGTGAAAATAAAAAAGGCTTCGTTGTCAATGCAATGCCTCCTAACATAAGCTATCAATTGAGACGGGATAGGGTGGCTGATATACCTACAACCCAAAACCTTGTAATATAACTTGAAGATGACCTCATAATAGCGGGAAAATGGAGAAGAGATGTTTAAACATCGACAAATCAAGCCTCTAATTCTGGCTCTAGTGACCTAGTAGTACAAAGATTAGTTAATGATATGATTACCATAAAGAGATAGATGCCAAAATCTCGTCCTGCTCCATACCAAGATGTTCATTGCAGATATCTAAGTCAAGGGACAAGAAATTACTGGAAATCATCAAATGCTCTGCCGTTCCAGCAAAGACTACAAATTGAGCCCCCTCCTGTAAAAGGGAATATTTGTATTTTTCATTTGACTGATGAACATGATGGAGATTCATGTCCTGAGATGGTGCAATACAAACAGCTAGAAGCTAACAAAGAAAGTATTTAGGAGATCCCTGCTGATGAAGAAAACTCTAGAGGACCTAGCGACTCCATAAGTTACTACTTAGAGTATGATTCTAATTCTGATCATGGTGGTGACATTTTAATTACTCTAGAGGTACCTTCTTGCTTTGTGCTCACCAAGGGTCAACAAGGAAGCAAAAGTACCAAATCGAGTCTCGCATCCATTTCAAAATAAAAGAGAAAAGGAGCATGTGAATACAAGTGGCAGCTCAAAGATGAACAAAAAATTAGGACCAGAGGTAAAGACTCTAAAAAAATCAGACTCTGATTCTTCCTTTGATTTTGTTGATTTTTGTAAATCTTCCAAGATTCAGATTTCTCCTGTTGAATATTTGAAGTTAAATCCCAATGAGTTGGATAAATTAGTGAATTTTGTAAAAGGATCATCTCCTGAAGTTGTATCAAATCAAACAAATACTGTCTACTCATGAAACTCCTATAAACCAGAATTCCATTTCCCCTAAAAATGTTCAAACTATCCTTAGTCAAGAATCCTCAGAACCTGCTCAATTTTCAGGTAAACCAAAACCTTTCTATGTATCTCTTTTCATGCATGGTCATAAACTTAGTAATTGCATCATAGACTCAGGGGTGTCAAACAATAATGCCTTCATCTATAGAAAAAGCCCTTGATTTTCCCTTTACAAAGACCTTTGGCAAATGTTACTCAATGGATTCTAAACAAGTCCCATTACTTGGTCAAATCAAAGATGCTCAAGTTTCATTAGCCGCCTATCCCAATAAAAGGCTAAAGTTAACCATCCTTGTGGTTGACATACTTGCTAGCTATGGTATTCTCTTAAGTCGAACCTTCTACCAGGATTTAGGAGGAGAAATTAAATTAGATTGGTCACAAGCAATAATCCCCATTGGCAATCAGAAGGTAATCTTACAACCTAAGACCAAGTCAAAATATACTGTCTTCCCATCTGAAGATCCCAGAGCTTAGATCTTATACCAAGAAACAGATTTTTCTAATTATGTGATCTTACCTGAAGAAGATGTTGCAGAGTTGAAACCTCCCGTAAATGAAGGAGTTTGAATTCTTGAGTTTGACGGGAGCTGTTCCTCTACAGGTTTAGGTGCAGGAGTATTTTTGATATCTCCTATTTGTGAGAAGTTTCCTTTTTCTTTTAAATTGGAATTTGAGAATACAAATAACAGCACTGAATACGAAGCATTGCTGCTCGGTATTCAAGAAGTGAAGAAGAAAAGTGTCAAAATTTTGAAAGCTAAAGGGGATGCTAAGTTAATCGTGAAGTAGGTGAGAGGAATATATGCAGTAAGGAATGAGCGGATGAAGCATTATAGAAATAGGGTTTGGGATGAAATTGAAAGTTTTGAGGCATTTGCAATTGAGGCAGTCCCTAGAGAGCTAAATTCTAGAGCAGACGTCCTTGCCGGTTCTGCAGCATTACTAATTCCCCATCCTGACTTTTATAACAATCAGTATACTATAGAGCTAGTTCACCAACCTAGTGTGCCAGACAATGCTAATTCTTTGCAAGTCTTCAGTGACAATGCTCATGTGTTGACATTCTTATAGGGTATTGAAAAATTCTCCTCAGTATTTTTTGAAGGTTCAGAATTCAAGTGTCAAGAGTTTTGTGCAGATGAACAGGTGAAAAAAGGGTATATATTGTGCAACTGAAGGTAAACCATATCCCTAAGGGCCTTGTAACAATGGAGAGCTTGTTTGACTATGGTGATTGTTTTATCGGTCAAACTAAAGAGACCAGCTGTAAGAAATCTGGTGATTTTGAGAAAATTAATATAGGTAGTGATAAAAATCCCAGATATGTGAATCTAGGCACTTGTTGTAACCCGGAAGAAAAAGTTGTGTTCACAAAATTATTAAAAGAGTTCAAAGGTGTGTTTGCCTGGTCATATGAGGACTTGAAGGATTTTAAAAATGGACAATTTCAACATCACATCCCATTGAAACCTGGTGCCAAGCCCTTCAGGAAAAAAATGAGGAATTATAACCCTAGGGTCTCTGATGCCATTCTTAGAGAAGTGGACAAAATGCTAAGTGCTAGAATAATCTACCCAATTCACCATTCTACCTGGGTCACGAATTCACAAGAAAAATAGTGAAATCAAAATCTATGTAGATTTCAGAAACTTGAACCAGGCCAGTCTGAAAGATAACTTTGCTCTTCCCAACATGGATCACATTTTGCAGATGGTTGCAAGTTCCAAAATGATGTCAATGCTAGATGGTTTTTCAGGGTACAATCAAATCAGTGTAAACCCTAGCGATCAACATAAAATGGTCTTTACTACTCCTTGGGGTACATTCACATATAATCGAATGCCATTTGTTTTGATTAATGCAGGAGCCACCTTTAAGCGTGCCATGAATTCCTCTTTCGGTCACCTGCTGAATAAAATAATTGTGGTCTACCTTGATGACTTGACTATTTTCTCTCGTAAGAGGAAGAAACATGCAAAAGATTTGAAGCTCATTCTACAAGAGTGTAGAAATCAAGGGATATCACTAAATCCCAAGAAATCTGTCTTCTGGGTGACAAAGGGAAAATTACTGGTTCATATAGTCTCGAGAGATGGAATTAAAATTGACCCTGAAAGGGTCCAAGCAATACAACAATTGTGTTTGCCCTCTAACAGGAATTGAATAAGATCTTTCTTCTGGAAAATTAACTTCTTGAGAAGATTTGTACCTAAATTCTCAGAAATGATTAGGCCTATGGTAAACTTGTTAAGTGGAAAACAAAGTTTCAAATGGTTCGAAGAGGCCAATAAATATTTTGATGAAGTAAAGAAGGCAATTGCTCAAGCTCCAGTGCTGTCTCATCCAGACTTCTTAAAAGATTTTGTAATACATTGTTATGCCTCAGAACATACTATGTTCGGCATCCTATTGTAGAAAAATGAAGTGGGTGAAGATGTCCCCATTTCCTTTAGTGTGCCATTGAAGAAACACGAGCTAAAGTACTCTCCCACAGAAAAGCAAGCTTTTTCAGTGGTGAAGGTTGTCAAGTAGTTCTGATATTACATCCTTCATTCGCACTCTACCGTCTATGTCCCAAATTCAGCTGTCAAGAGTATTCTAACTCAGCACGAGGTGTCTATGAATAATAGAGCAACATGGGTAGCAAAGGTGCAAGACTTTGATTTGGAAATCAAACCTACCAAATTAGTAAGGGGTCAGGGACTCTATAAGTTGATTGCGGAGAATGAAGAAGAATTAGAAGATAACATTCCCTTGTCTCTGTTTACTGGACTAAAAGATGCATGGTTCTCAAATGTGGGCTTTTATTTGACGTATGGAGAATGTCCAGATCACCTCACTGCAAAAGAGAGAAGGAATTTGAAATTAAAGGTGGTTGTTGTCACTGAGGTTTGCACCCTTGCTGAAAGCTTCTCTAACAGCAACCTAGTGAAACATGGAATCAACCTCCAAGCTGTGGGACTTGAACTACGAGGTTGAATCTCCGGAGAAGGCCGGCTTCCTCTACTATCAGGATGCACCTAAAACTATCTCTTGCAAGGAAAAGGGAGAAGGAGATGCAGAAAACCAAATTACTTGAAAGGAAAGGGTGATACACCAAGATAGGGCCTACTTTTTTTCTGCCATGGAGCTGCACTACACATCCATACAATTCAACTAACACAACTTCTACCACATGATTCTTAGCAAACATGTGAAGGTCAGAGACTAAAATTACTACAAGGGAAGAGAAAACTTCTCAATACAGTAATCCAAGTAAAATAGACACGACACACAATGAACCAGAATCAGCTTGATCAATAAGGGGTAAA
>MU227003.1:19642-33713 GCA_018584345.1 Thuja plicata
TTACTCAGTTATTGATTGCAAAAGAGGATAAACATGAATTATACAGAATGAGGCACAAGGAAATCACAATAACAGCAAGCTGTCATAGAATCAGAAAAGAAGCAGATGGATGAAAAGAAATTAGACATAGGAGCAAAATACTACAAATATCAGACTACTTTCCAACCCCTTACAAGATGAGTCTTGACTCATACTTATACAATTTTGAAGCCAACTGCAACCTTCTGCAATAACTTCCTGATCAGATCTTTTCCTATTTGCCACCGCTTAGCCCCTGAAAGTCATCTCTATAAAAAATCAACATAAATGTTCATCTGCAGAAACGGCCATGTCACTCTAGAAGAGCCTCAAAAGTCTTTGAAATACAATAACTGCTCTGTACATTCGAGTGACCTATCAACTGTATGCTCTGATCCTTTCAAAATCTGATTTTTTGCAAAACTGACTCTTTCCCTTCGAGAAGATCTGATCTAAACAGAGATCAGCCGACTGCCTCTTGCATAATCCTGTAATTAACATATTCTGATCAAATCTGGAAATCCCTGCAAAAGAACAAAACATTCTGCCTTTGGTCGCCCACTCGCAGCCTTCCATGCTCTGTTTCTATTTCTTATGCAAGTGCGCGACGAGCTCTTCTGCAATGCCTTTTATGTGATCGCGCAGTCGTGAGCAATTTTCTCTTTGTTCCACTTTCTGGGCGAGTAGGCGACGAGGCAATCTTTTCATCAATCGCTCAGTCGTGAGCCATACTTTCCTTTTATCTTTTGCTCAGCGACTGGGCGACGAGCCTTTTATTTCCTTTGGTCGCACAGTCGCCCAGACCTTACTCTGTCTTTCATTTTATGGACAAGTGCGCGATGAGCTCTTTACTCTTGTCAATCGCTCAGTCGCGAGCTGTTCTTGATTTATCTTTGTTATCTAGCGAATGAGCGATGACTTCTCTTTTTCTTCAGTCGCACACTCGCCAGCAATTTCTTTTTTATATGCATTTCTCGGTGACCAAGCGACGAGCCCTTTTCCCTCTCAGTCGTGCACTCGTGAGCAGCATTCCTTTTAATTTTATGGCTCAGCGACTGCGCGACCATCTCTTCCTCCAACTCGTCGCAGACCCGCAAACCATTTTCCATTTGTGTGCATTGCCCGGCGACTGAGCGATGAGCTACCTTTTATTCCATCGCGCACTCGCGCCCTATTTCCTCTGCTCACCCTTTTTCTTGGCGACTGGGCGACGAGCCACTGCTTCAGCTCGTCGCGCACTCGTGCTCAACTACCTTTTATGGTCTTCTACTTGGCGACTGCACGACGAGCTCTTTCTTTCCTTGATCACGCAGTCGCGACCTATTTCTCCTTCATGTGTATTTCTCAGTGACTGAGTGATGAGGCCCTGTTCTTGCTCGTCGCGCAGTCGGGGGCTTCTTTTCCTTTCTTCTTTTCGATCAGCGAGTGCGCGACCACATCTCCCGTTAAGCTCGTCGCTCACTCGCGAGCGAGGGACCCGACATGACATAAACATCGCGACTGCGCGACGAGGCATGAAATACTTGACTCACTCAGTCGCAAGGCAAGAACGAACTGACCTAAATTGATCGCGACTGCGCGACCACAACAAATACAACTCGTCGCGCACTCGCAGACGGAACAGACCATAGTGAAAATAGATCGCGAGTGCGCGATGCATTAACTTTTGACTCGTCGCTCAGTCGGGGAGAAAATGGACTGATGTAAGAATAAGTGGCGACTGAGTGACGACCGTGATTGGCAGCTCATCGCGCAGTCGGGCAACTTAAAACCTGAGCAAAAAGTTAAAACGTGTTTTGACATAAGGCAAGATTTGAAAAGGGCTGAGCCATTTTGGGCGGGAAAACACAGAAGAGGCCAAATTGCAAGAATGGGGAAATTTGGTCAACATTTTTGGCAATTTCTGCGGGATGTCAGCCTGCTAGACATAAAGACCAGATGCCTGAGAAATCCATTGGGCATGGAGTCATCTCAGAAAACAAAAAACTTTGACAGGGCAAAAAAAATGTGCACAAGCACTTCTTGGAAAACAGGAAACCTAACCTAGAAAATTGGAAGAAAACAGGAAACCTAACCTAAAGCTAAACTAACTAGTGCAGACACCGGTCAAACAAAACCATTCACTGGTTCTGAGAAATATCTACCTTTCCTCCTCAGTTTAGGATAGATTTCATGCTCAACAGCAGCAAAGAAAACATGAAACATGAAACATAGGCATGCGAGATCTCAAACTTTGAACTTTGTGCTTCACAGTTCAATGTTCAAGATCCATAAATGCAATAATGATCAGACACACTTGGCACATTCCAAATTTCACTCACATTTATGAAATTGATTTCTGGAAAGATGGGGAGTGACATCAACTCAGCTAAAAGTATAGTTTGGCCAAGAAAGTAGGAAATGCGATGGGATGTGGCCAGCTATTGACGGTGGGAATCGTTAATTCATGGCAAGTAATCATAATTACTAAAAAGAGGCGATTTAAATGTATGTATTAAGATTTCCTTTCTTTTCCATTTCTGTTTTCACCTTCTGTTGGAAAGCTAGATGGGACTGAAGATCTTTGAAGGTTTTTCTCTACAAGCGGAAGAGTTGGCATCGGTGAGTCTCAAAGTATTTTATCATTTTCCTTTCTATTTTTGAAGAATTGCATGCTGTAAGAAAGGAAATTTCCATTGTTTAGTATCTTTTTCCCAAATTAGTAGTGCTAGGAATTATCATGGGTAGTTCTAGTAAGTCGGCCCTATAGGCTAGATTTTTAAAGGAGAATAAGTTTTCTCCTATAGGTAGTTGTTTACCAAAGATGGGAGATACGATTCTTGTCAACGACAACATTTCAAAGATTGTTCACAGTGTTAGAAATGCCAAAGCCAAGACTATATCAGCCAAAATCATTGAAAGCGGTTTGTTGGAGGCTATTGGTTTTCCTGAAGTGACTCTGTGCCCTGAATTGGTGATGGAGTGTAGAAATAGGTATGACAGGGTAAATAAATGTATCTGCCTTCCTTCTGGAGAAATGTTCTTGTCTGTGAACTGAAAAACAATAATGGAAGCCCTAAGAATTCCCCCCACAGATACTTACGTCACCTGCAAATTTGAGAAAGCTAAAGAATATTTTCTCTGCAATTTCAAGGATTATAATTATAACATAGCCAGAGACTGGTTATCTAAAGCTGAAAGAGGAGGTTCCAGACTTCCCAATCCTATAAAAAAGGACCATTTGGTAAGAGAGGTGAGAGATATTGTTGTCATGTTGAACAGACTGAGGCAGAAACCTAATGACATAATGTGGGAAGACTGGATGTATATCCTCATTCCAACCATTCTGACTGATGGAAAATATGTTGACTAGGCGGAAGTAATAGTGGCAAAGCTAGATGAAGAGTTGTCCTAGTCTGCGGAAGCTTCTAATTTTTACATGTGTTCATATCTATTCTATGTCCTAGCCATCTGTAGAAATTGGGAGGGTTTACCTTATCAACCGTGGAAAGATGACATGATGATCTACGAATACCATTCTTATCTACAGAAGGAGAATAACCTAAGAAATTTTTGGAGGGTGCAAGATACGTTCCTAGCCAAGCTTGTCTTTGAGCTGAGAGGAAGAATAAATTATAGAATGTCTGAAGAGGCTATGGAGTTGATTAAGGTTTATGGCAGTTTCTTTGTTCAATTCCCCACCTTTAGTTACTTAAGGATAGGAGGCTTTAGTGGTGAACCTGTGAAGCTCCCACACTATTGCCTAGATAAGTACATTCTACTAGAAATATGCAGGCAAATTATTCAGGTCGGATTGAAATTCAAGCTTAAAAGAGGAGTAGGTTCATTCTTTCCTATTGATTTGGGACACTATTGCCTCAGGTTAACACATGGTATTTCTTCTCCTGATACTGAACTAAAAGTATTCAGTCTCCCTTATTATCAAAGTCGCAGCTATTTTGACAGCAAGAAATTTGTGGCGAACCATTTCAAAATATATGTCACCTTCCTACATCAGCCAGGTTTGGAAGACTATTGGGCCGATTGCATTGATGAATTTGAGGTTGTGAAAAGAATGCTTTCCTGGTTTTCACTGGATCAAATTATTACCCTGCAACTGCCTTTTAAAATTAAAGGGCTTGACACCGATGTGGAAGAGGATGTGACAGAAGCTAAATGTATAAAACAAAATAACGAAGCAGTGGCCAGGAAAATAGATTGAGGAGGAGAGGAGGTAGATGATTTGAATGGTATTTCTTAAAATGTGTTCAAAAGAACAAACAAGTGGTTGAGGGAAATAAGAAATAAAAAGAAACAGGAAATCCTTGTCTCAGTAACCAGGAAGAGTATAAGAATTTTGAAACTCACCACTTCTCCCACTATTACTAATGAAAATGAGGAATTGCTTTCTGCAGGTGAATCCAAAGTCAGAATTGAAGATCATACTGAAAGGGGAGAAACAATCCCTATACAATCCCTAAGGATTACAAGAACCAGGAGCAAAAGGCAAGAAAAGGCAGAATCGATCCCTTGCATTACAGTTGACTCTGAACAGGATGAGAGTGGAAAACAACCTAAGAAAAAGGTTAAAATGGATAAGAGTCTAGCAAGCCCTCCGAAGATTCAAATATCAGGGGAAGAACACCAAAAATTGTTAGTATCAACCCCTTCCACTGATGCTCCTACACCAAAGAGTCCCAATTGGTTGGGGCTTTCGGTTAATAAGAAAAGGAGGATTGTTCCAATATCGGCTCGTGTTGGAGATATTGTTAGCAAATATCTCGGGAAAACCCCAAGAGGTAAGAAGCCAAAGGTAGAAGCCATGGTCGATGTGGATACTAAGACATGACACTGGATGACAGAGATATTCAAACCAAACTCAAATAAAACCAGTGACGAGGTTACAGAAAGTGATTTCCTTGTAGAAAAGATAGATCTGGGCATGTCCACCAAGACCACTGACTTAAAAATATTTGATTCAGCCAATAAGAAAATCAGTCACTGAGTGAAAAAGGACACCGAGGATAAGATCAAATTGAAGTAGGCCCTTTGTGAAATGGCCAAGTATATTCAGCAGCTTCATAATCCTCTACCTCAGCCATTGACAATGGTCCCTTTTGATTTGGATGTAAAGTCCCCTGAAAGTCAAAAATTCCTGGACCAGGTACACAAGGACAAATCAATATCAACAACCTTCTACAAATGGATAGATAAGGTAAATGAAGAAATTACTAGGTTTGCTAGTGATTTTGATAATGTGATGACAAAAGCTAAACAATTACTAAATATAGTAGAAAATGATGTGGAGTTGTGGAAAAAGAAAAGGGGGGAATTAGAAATCGAGATGCATAATATGTTGAATGTTTATACCTATGGTATAAATAAGTTTATTTCTGAAAAGGCAGTGCCTGGAATGGAAAAAAATTCACTGTTCGTGGTCAAAGTGAATTTGGAATGGGAAAGTTGATTATATGAACATGCGATAGAAGAGTCATCTCAGATAATTGAAGCCCAGATCAAGTCGAGAGACACCTTACTGACACAAAATTAATGTATAGGGAAGATCATCAGACTAGAGAATGAAGCCAGCGGTGAAATGTCTAAGGTGCTGCCCTACTTCCATAAAAAGTTGGAAAGCTTGAAAGCTGCCAAAGAAATCGGGATGATTGATCATTCGATCCTAGCTCATGTGGAATCGGCGGTGATCTACGGTGATGAACATCTGAAGGTGATTGCAAATAAAACCAAACAGACGTAGAACTTCAAAGATGTTTGGCTGCAGAGGTTTAAAGCAGCTGCCAAACCAAACCAAAAGCTGAGACAAAATATCTTTGTGGTGTTCGAGGAATGGAAGACAATGAAAAATGCCATGAACACCAATGTTGGAGCTACAGTTGGTCAATCGGCCATTTAGTTTCATAAGTAGTTTTCTATTTTATTTCATTTCCGAAGTTCTTGCTATTTTTGAGGCAGTTAGTTGTAAGAACTGAATTAAGCCCTGCGTGGCTATATATGATATTTTGGACGACCAAGTAAGGGTCGGTTCTCTGGAAAAGAAACTCCGTTTATTATCTGTTCTGTTTTTAAGTTATTCCTGTGGTAATGATACTGAATATTTTAAAATATATGGATATATATTATCAGTTGGTAATATAAGTAGATTTTATCATTTTGTGGATCAGTTGGTCTGTCGGAATGCATGGTTTTGATTTCAGTTGGAATTAAATGAACATGTTGTTATGATCTGTGGAAAATATATTTTGGATTTAGTCAGTAATCTTTAAAGATCTATTATCCTAATGAATCGACCATTCTTTTGTTATTTTCTGATTAAGGTTTGAGTCAGTTGACTGGTATATCTTATTGATCTTTAAAATCTCTGAATAGTCAATCAGTTAGTTATGGAGATGTGAATCGCAACCTTTCGTGCTTTCTGGTCAAAAGTATAGTTCAAAAAAATAGATGTTTTTTAATAAAAGGTTTTATTGAAAATTCTTCTTGTTTAAGGCAGCTGCGCCTTTGAATGGAGAGAGTGTGGTTGTGAGTGACTCACTCAATTGTTAGTGCATTTCTTTCCTTTTTGTATTCGTGTTTTAAGAGTCTTTGATAGTTATATTTCAAGAAGGAAAAATCTGTTCACTAACAATCTGTAAATCCCATTTCTTTCGAGTTTATTGAATTTGTCATAGGGAAGAATTTCCTCTTGCAATTTCAAAAAAGGTATACGTAGGATACCTAGCCATAGGAATTATTACGAAGAAATTTTTTTGTTGTGTAGATTCTGGTCATTGAAGATGCAGGAATTGATTCATCATCTTTTGATGTGTTATGTGCCCTTCAGTACTAATGCGGCTAGTGGAACTGCAATGTATCTATGTGTTATACATTTAGATACATATCAATAATTTTCTTCAGTATGTTTGGCCATCACCGATCTTAAACAAAGCAATCCAAATTTTCATATGTACATACAGATATTATTTTTTTGAATTTTATTAATTGCTTTTAAGTTTTGCTCCTTATAAAAAAATATAAACACAAATGCATATCCTAAGCAGTTTTTAATTTATGACTATTTCATTGTTTCTACTTCAATACCATGGGTAGTTTGCCACCACTCATTGTTGACGCAATTGCGCTCACTGAAAAGAAAATGGACATGACTCTTGGTAGGTGGAAAGCTATTTTTTTCACAAGATTTCTACAATTTGTTTTGTTTTCACTGCAAATGCAATCAAATGATGTGTTGGTATGTTTATAATGTTTAATGTTAGAAAATAAAGTTGTTTTCACTGCAGATGCAATCGATTGATGTGTTGGTATTTTTATAATGTTTAATGTCAGAAAATCAAGCCAAAGACAAGGAAGCAACAAAGCTCCATAGGTAATAGTACCATAACACTACTCGTTTGATGCCCATGGTTTTCAATTTTCTTAAAATTTCTGTTTGGGGTTTTAATTGATTTCAGTACTGAGAACATGTGGGTTTGTACAAAATAAAAGCTAGAGGTATTTTCCAAACAAATTTGATGGCTTCCAAAGCTCGTGTTCAACAATCAATGGCTGCAAGATCTTCAGCTCTCAGACAGGCAGAACCTAATGCACTGTTAAACTATTAATTGAATGCTATTACAACTATATGTTTTCTTGGTTTCAGGCAAATCTTTTAGAAATGAGGTCAAGGAATGGAAAAACCATTTTCCAGTTGTGAAAGAGGCAGCCAGAAAAATATTATGACCATCAATACAACATCATTTAATATATATAATACTATCATGACCAAACTTTCCACATCACCAGTACGACATCATTTAATATATACAATACTATCGGCTTATCCATTGCACCTTTCAAAAGTGCAAGTGCTAATATTGCAATGCTGGCACCCATGGGGTCACATTTCATTGATGCATTATATTCTTCATTATTTATGCTTTGATGGAGTCCATGCCCTATTTAGAATATTTTTATATCACTCACGGGCTGGGAGGATGCACAGACAGGTGGACCTTTGGCTTTGCATCTGCTAATTATATTTACAAGTTTGCAAGTCATTTCAACAAATTGATTTGTGCATAGCCTGCATCACTGCATACCATGACATGACATCTATTTGGGCATTCTACTTTTAAAAAACCATAGGCTGCATCTGGTCTCTGCTTCCATATTTTAAAACTGTCCACGCACTTATGTCTATGCCTTTAAGCATTCTTCTCCTCCTTACTAAAATCACTCTTCCCATTGAGAGAAAACCCATGCTTTCTCCACATAAGCATACATTGTGTTTCTAGGGGAACATCTTTTCCACATTTTCCATTCGCTATGTCATTCACCGCAAATTGAATCAGAATCAACGCATAAATTGGAGACCATTGAGCTTTCCTATGGGGAAAAACATGATATTTTCTAGTCTCAGGAGAAGTGTAAAATGAAACTTACAAGAACATTTCAGAGCACAAACGCTCTAGAATTCTAAACTTCAATGGCACAGACAGAAGTAGGATTAAATAAATTAAAAACCTTCATCCCCTTTATTTGAGATAGAATGGCCCACCATTAGAATTAAATCATATAAAATGATTTAGAATAATATTTCCTTATATTCTGAGGTTTAATTGAGAGAGTGAATCATAACAACAACACTTTATTATTTAAATTATTAAAATGATTTAAATAATAACAAACATTTATTAAGCCAACTCTAATACACTTTTATTAACCCTCTGTTTTATGATGAATGCATGTTCCTGTGTGCTCAAAAAAATTGTCAAGAGAATGGCCATTAAAATCAACTTTGATATCCTGTAAAATTACTAGAATATGATAACTGGCCCTTGGAACAAGCTTTTAAAACTGGCCAAATGACCTCGGGGAAGCATGAAATATGAAACATATACTCACTTTCAACATGTAAGTATAGATGCCAAGAGGATTTGTGTGCCACTTTCAAGACTGAGATATTGAGACTCAAAGTAGGGTGTTTCATTACTTCTGCAAATGGGAAAACTCAAACTCTTCTGGAACCCATTTTTTCGTTAAATAGTAATCTCTACACTATGAAGTCATCACTTGGTACAAACACTCATTTAGATACAAAGAAAAAGCATCCAAAAAGGCTTTTCCTGAATCAAAACTGGGTGTAAAACAATAATGGTCAGAGATAACCACCTTAAAACTTCTTGAAACTACACATCTAAACATAGAGTGAGCTGCATTCAAATTTGACCTTGAAAAAATACCAAACCATCTGTTGAGGCTCTGCAACTGATCCTGGTAGTACATTTAGATTCAAGGAGTATAAGGAGTCAATTCATTTGTTATGAAGTTCATCTCGCACCAAAATGTTAGCATGCAAAGTTATCCCCTTAGAAAATTTTATCGCTGCACATACTAAAAAGTGAATAAACTAGATTTTGATTGAGATTGGCAAAAATATTGAATTAGCTCTTGAGAGCCTAGAACCCTGCAACTCGGTACTCTGAGATATAAAGAATACAAGGATATAATTATCTTTTCCTGATGATCAACATGTTCATTTTTATTTATCCTCAAAGTAAGCATTTTAACAATTGTGACACTACACACCTAGTAAATCCTAATAATTTGCAAATGGATCTGATCTAGTAAATGGGTCAAATGAATTGAAATAAAAGAGGGGTGAAAATTTATTCAAACTGAAAGAGAAACAAGAATGAATAGAGAAAGGGCATCAAATAGCCCTATCAAGATCAACCAAGTGATCAAATTGATGGGACAAGCCCATCAGAAGAACAGTCTTATCAACAATGTTCCAATTACACATATGGTCAGAAGCCCACTTCGCCAAACAATTAGCAGCACTATTCCATTCTCTGGGAATATGAGTGAAAATAACAGACTCCAAAGAAGTACACAAATTATGAATCTGGTCCGCAATCAAAGCTAACTTCCAACTAACAACTTCAGAATGTTGCCGATTCAAAAGACGTATCACCACCACAAAGTCAGAAATAATGGTTATTTTTAATAATTAAAACACAGGGAAACACTTAATTTTCTATGGTGATCAACACGGGATGAGATACATGCCTCTAAACTAGGCTATTTGAATTTTTGGGAATATGCAAAATACAGATTTGAATAAAACTCCTCCAACTAGGTGCATCAAAGGCTCATCAAATCTACTAGTAAGGGGCTGAAAATAGTTATATATGCTCAATCATATGTGTAGAACAAATCCCCAACTTGGTTTTATATGAAAATCATTGGATTTCAAGTTATGGGATCTCAAAGCTAGCCTCTAAAAATAGCCTACAAAGCCAGTGCACCTTTCATGCCTTGGAAAATTCTCAACATAGTACTCCCAAAGTTTTAAGAGTAGCAACAGACACTAGGAATGATATAGTTGTCTATGGAATTGTTGTGAATTTCACTACAGAAAAAAATAACAACCAAGGGTTTGATGGTGGCATCAGACATACTATATGAGAAACCCTCAACCTCCAATAAGGTATTTCTTATGAAATATTTATTTAATATGAAAATGTCAGAAGTTGGATTTTTCGTTGATCATTTAAATGATTTTAAAACGGTTACTAGTCAGGTAAGTTTTGTATATGTAGATGCAAAAGTGAATTTATGACATGTTATTTTGTTCACAATAATTTAGATGGTGTTTTGAAGGATCGACAATGGATTTTCTATCCTCTATTCTAAGACAATTTGATGCTGGGGCATAGTGCGTTAATTGCTATCTACTTTTGGGCATGGAAAAAAATAAAAAAGGCATTTCTTGTTTTCATTTCACATCTTGCGAGTCATAAAAGAGTTTGGAGAGTAGTCAAAAGTGATTTTGAAGGTGGTTAAATAGATTTTATAGTGATTTCAAAGCTTAACCCAAAAATCATCGAAAAGGTAATTATTTATTCATGCAGTTTTATTTTCGAAGGCTAGATCATGGATACACCTAGAGTAGTCAATATAACAGAGCGTCCTAGGCCAGTATTCAAGAACCGACCCCACAAATCCAAGGAGGATGACCTTGATGGTTTCTTTTCATATGTTCCCTATGGTTTTCTTGTTGGAATCATTTGTTGTTGCACCAAAAGCTTGAACTATCAATGCCCAATGCAAACGCTAGATTTAACTTGATTCACGGGAGGCGGTTAAGCCATGTCACGAATCTCCAAGAAGGTGCTGACCACCAAGTCAACAATCTCCCCCTCAGTACTGACTGAGCCTTCAATACCCACTCAAGGGAGACTCAAACCCGTGACCCAAGGCTCTGATACCAATTGTTGGAATCATTTGCCTTTGCACCAAAAGCTCAAACTATCAATGCCTGATGCGAACACTAGATTTAACCGATTTACCGGAGGCGGTTAAGCCATGTCACGAATCTCCAAGAAGTTGCTGACCACCAAGTCAACATTTCTCCATTTCAAAGACATTAGGGCATATATTCATTGTAACTTGGAAGAATTGGGAGGAAAAATGATTGCACTATAATTCAATGAGGTCTCTGAGGATTCAATTTTGAAAGATGAATACAAGGTACTAGAAGAGAAAGGTTTTGCACAAGTCATGGAGTTCCCCGATTTCATTGATGCAAATTGGGTTTGATATGTGTTGAAAAGAGTACGTGACCAGTTTATATGGCTACATAAACCCTATAATATCACAAAGGAGATTCTTAAGGCGGTTACAAGATTGTATGATAATGGAGAGGTGCCTGCACTAAAATCTATCTAGAGGATATAGTGACAAATCTAACTAGTTCTCAGTGGGACAAGCAAGAAATGATAGTGAACAATATTATTCAACCTAATGTGAAGTTCACATCCATGGTCCTCGGTTACAAGGTATTTCACTCTAGCAGAGAGAATTCTATTTCCAGCACAATCTTGTATGTTGCATATAAGATGGTAAAATAAAATGGGGAATATAACATTTACGAATCAATAAGAGATCAACTTATGAAAAAATTGGAGAAGATAAAGAAGGAAAAAAAAATCTTCAAGTATGGATCTCTATTGGTATGTGTATTTTTCTACTTCATTAATTATTTTCCTAGAGTAGGCAACATTAAGTGGAAATAAGATAAACCAGTGGCTATTTAGATCAAGGAACTTTATAAAATGTTAGGAGATAAGCAAGCTAGAATTGATATGTGGGGATACTTTAAAAGTTTTCAAGAATCTATGCAGGTGAGATATAGGATCCCACCAGAGATAGTGACAAAGTATGAGGACGTAATTTGTTTCATGGTAGAGACTGATGCATGTCTTATGGAGGCGATAGATCCAAGAACACATCGGGTAATGCCTATGGTATATGAGGTGGATGCTCCACTTCTTGAGGAATATGATGAAGACATTTTGAAGAAACCATTAGATATATCAGAGAAAAGGTTCGGTACATATGATGATAAGAACCTTGAGGTGCATGAGGTATTCACTAGACTTGCAAGAGAAAAGAAGATCATAAAACAAGTTGAGATGGTTGGTGAAATGATGGGCTTCACTAAGGAAAAAAATTGAAGAAGAAAGGAAGATAAGGAGGATGAAGGAAAAGAGAAATATGAAGATCAAAAAGATGGAAATGCACAGGTCAAAGGAGTAGAAGACAATGGCAGATCAAACTTATGAAGAAGTTGAACAGATAGGTTTGGTAGTGAATAATAAGACTGATGAAATGGCAAGAGACACTGCAAAGGAAGTAGGATAAAAATACATTATTAATTCAAAGGATGTGAAAATGATTCAAGGTCCAATTCAGTTGGATGCTCTTTAATGTAGAGGTGACAACAAGAAGTGTGGTCTGTCTCCTTTCTCTTCAATAAGACACCCAAGACAACTTGGGTCCTCCTAGGATCCTAGATCCCTTCCCACACAATGTATTCTACCTATCCAAGGTGGTAGAACCAATTTTCAACTTTTCCCAATTGGATACAATCCAATTCAAAAGCTTACACTTTTGAGCTTTAGGGACACTAGCCCTATTTTAGGCCTCAACCTAGAAGTCTTCACCAGTGACTTCACCAACTCAAAATAACTATTGGGACACCTTCCTTATTTCCTAAAGACCAAGAATCACCCTCTGGTTCAACTCTCTACCTTCCATACAGTACCTGTCTAGGACTGTCCTAGAATTCCTTGTAGTACTATCCAGGAGGTTTTTCCAACTTAACTTTTCCTCCTGATCACCTTCTATAAAACTAAGGATATATCCAGATACCCTTTATGAAGTTATATTAGAACCTAAAGCCTTAGATTCCAACTCCAGTTTAGAAACACCTAAATCTCACCAAGTTCGCAAATCTAATTGGCCTAATTAGGCTTGGATTTCAAGGCAAGTACTAGAAATTGGGTGCATGGGATTGAAGCAATTCTTCAGATGTCTTCAATTAACTCCCTACAACTCAAATCCACTCCTAAATCACTCAACCAATCTTTCTAACAAACATAACACTTCCTTCTCCTTCATTCTAGTCTGAATACATTGAGATATTCAGCCTAGGGCTTGATGCATGAGGGCCTTACCCTTCGAGCCTATTGGAGCTCTCAATTTTTGGCAAAATTTGGAGTCCTATAAAGTGATAAAAATATAAAAAATGGAATCCTAAATTCTATGCCCAATAATTGATGATATGATGGAGTACATTAAATAGGATACAAAACTATATTAATTTTCAATTAAAAGTTGATGGATTAAGGAAGGAAGCTTTGTGATAGGAACAATCAAAATTCTGTAAGCGAAGGTTTCAAAAAATGCTAGAATTTCATCTTTCTGCAAAGATGATGCCAATAGAGGTTGAAGATGGTCGAATTTTAAAAATCTAAAACCGACCCAGTTCAAAAAATCAAATTTCCTATCTCCACCAGAAATCTTAGCTTTTCACAATATGTTTTGGATTTTCTACCAAAAACAAATCTGAAAGGTAGGTAGTTATTTTTTAGTTAGTTTATTGTTTTTCAAAATAATTTGTAATAAGGGTTGTGTCTTTTCACCTTAAAGAGGTGTGAAAGCTACTCAAAAACATATATATACATAATATAAAATGTAAAGAGAATACAATATAATACAATTTCACATA
>MU227003.1:49683-61798 GCA_018584345.1 Thuja plicata
GGTAAGGGAAGGGGTTGGCCACCCCCATGGCGGCCTCGGCCCCACGCTGCTGCACAACCTCGACTGCAAGGCCGGGGGTCTGTGGGGAGGAATGGCGATCGTGACTCACCACGGAGATTGAGCCCCCTCCAAAAAAAAATACTACGCCCCCAACATAATAAAAAATATCATAGCCTCCCCTCCCATTAAAAAAACATAAACCTACAACAAGAAAATTAGGGGCAGTGTTTTGATTTGAAACAAATCAATAATATATTTCGTATATAAATATATATACAAGGCATTGTATATATTTATATATAAGAATATATATATATATTTTCCATGGACTCCTTTGTATTCAACCCGCAACAAATAAACCAAGGAGGAACACAAAAATAGAAACTAGGGTTTCTAGTGGGAAGAGAGAGAGAAGAAGAGGGAAAAATGAGAAGTGAGTCTTCATTTTAGGTTTTGAAAATTGCCGCTTAACCCTAATTTCAAAATTAGGGTTAGTGTTGTGCAAGTAGGCTAGTTTAAATTATATTTCTATTTGGACTTTGAAAATTGATTAAAGGGGAATTCTTTTTCCCATTCAGTCTTGACTTTTTGACTTTATTAGATTATATTTTAATTAAACTAGGGAAAGTCATTTTGATACTTTTAAAGAGGTAACCAAATAATATTATTTCATTATAAGGGACTAATACTAATCTTATAATTTGAGGAGTTTCTAAATAGCCTAATTAATTGTGTTAATTAACAAAACTCTTGTAAATGTAATTAATGATTAATTATTACACCTAGGTGAATAATAAAGAGACTTAAATTAAGAGCTTTTCAAGTGGACGAGCATTAAGATAATTTCAAAATTGGATAATCAAACATATTGTATTATAGACATTTTATAAAGTTTAACTATTAAAGAATACTAAACGAATGGTTTTAATAAACCTAGTCTATTATTATAACTCCAATAAATAAAATTTAAAAGGGTTCAATCAAACACATATTAAATAATGTGATCTTCATTATTGATTTGGGAATATAGTAATTATATGGTTGAAATGTTGAATTAAATTATTTTAGGAATTAATGAAATAATCATTAATAGAATTTTAAATTAGTGGAGATGGGACTTTAATATACCACATCGAAAAGAGAGAAATTTATTGTCAAAGTATCGCTAATCAATTTAATCAAGTATGTTAATTAATTCTCACATCATCAAAATCTATTAAAAGAGTAATTAAACTAAGTTATAATAGGGTTATCAACTTCATTAATGTTATATTTTATGATCATTATGACGCATATCCTAATTATAATAGGGTTATCAACTTCATTAATGTTACATTTTATGATCATTATGACACATATCCTAAGGGGGAACTTAATTTAGCAAAATGGATATTAATGTAATTATTTAGTTAATTTAATTCCCTTCTCAAATTGATTAGGAGTAAAGGACCAATTTGGTGATTAAACAAATTAAACCTGGAAACTTAACGAATGGGTTGAGGGATGTTGACATGTCATCATGATTCCCCTTAACCCTAATAATGACTTTTACAACTTACCTATTAACGTATCCTATTTATTTAATGTTGTAAACATAGTAGCTAGTTTAGTAGACTTTGGAAACCTCTCTTCTGCATTCAACAATATATTTTAATGTTTTTCAAAGAAAAGATGTTGAGTTTTTGGGACATTAAATTTGGGCATGAATTTTGGTATCAAAGCCCATGTTGTAACAATGGGAACCTTCAAACCACTACGTTTCAACTCAAAACATATAGTAACATAATTAAACATTCCATTCAAACTATAACACTTATTTCAACCTAAACCCTCCTATGCTTGTGTAGGATGCCTCTGATTATACAAAAATCTTGTGCATGTGGAGGAGACCGTAGACATGCCCCTTCATCACAAGTTCATGTAGAAGAGGAAATAGAGGGTGCTAGAAAGGAGCAGAGACCTCCTCCCAAAAAACCACCCAATCCAAACTAGGATATACTCAATGCACTTCAGAACCTTATTAGGATAATTATGGATAGGATAACACTAGGTGACCAGTAGATAGAGCCAGGGGGAGTGGCCTGAGAGTGTAGTAGGAGTCCTCCTCCTAGGATTGTAGAGGTCCAGGAAGATCTTGAGGGAGAGTTAGTACATATGCCAGATCCACCTCCAGAGATAGTGGCTCAAGTGTTTGAGAGAGCACCCCAGGATATAGGGGACTAGATTAGATAACTTCTACGCCTTAAGCCACCATATTTTTTAGGATTTTCAGATGGGATTGAGGTTGAGGCTTGGCTCCTAAGTTTGGAGTGATGCTTTGGGTTGCATCCTTATGGGAGCAACATTAGAGCACGATTTTCTATTCACCTTTTGAGAGGGACTACTTCTACATGGTGGAGATAGGAGGAATTTTAGGGTAACCTAGCCATTGGCACCCTCTCTTGGGACAATTTTTGGATAGATTCAAGGACAGATACTTATCAGAACATTTGAGGCAATGTTGTATAGACGAGTTCCATAAGCTCTAGCAAAGGGGTCTCACAATTATGTAGTATGAGAGTAAGCTTCTCGAGCTATTTCCCTATGTGGATTACATGAGAGATGAGACGCTCAGAGTCAACCATTTTGTCAAGGGTTTGAATAAAAATTTATCTAACCTAGTGCGCATGTCAACACCAATGAACCTTCATAAAGCCATAAAAAGGATCTTAGAGATGAGGAGGTTTAGGGAAGAACACATGACATATGATATCGGTCACAAAATTGAAATCCCACACCCCAGTCTTTATGTTTTCAAAAATCCCATTGGAAGGGGAACTATAGACACTCATTGGGGTCCTATAAACCCCCTCTATCTCAGCAGCAGACACAACAGGGACAAAGATAGAGGCTTGCTTAGGAGAAAAGGGGCTGTAAGACCAAACAATGGTAGGCACAGAGTCCTAGGAAGGACCAAAGGTCATAGGCATCATCCACACCCCCAGTTAGGACTCAATAGTCCTCCAGAGGTGGTTTTAGTGGCTCTAATAGAATAGGAGGGTCACAGTTCACTAGAACTTAGGGTATACAAATACAAACACAAGGACCTTTCTACACTTTTGGTGTCATGGGGTATTTTTCTAGGGATTGCCCACATGCAGGTAGTCAATGCACAACACCATCATAGCCCACTATTGGGGATATGGGTAAGTCCCATAGAGTTTTTGTAGTGGTGGATAACCATTAGGAAGAGCACCAAGCTATGGTTATTGAGGCCAAAGGTATGATTGGAGGTAGCAGTGTTACCATTTTATTTTATTTTGGTGATACAGATTCATTTATATCTCTATTAGTTGTGGAGCGTTGTAGGCTAGTGGAATCTATGAAAGAGGTTAGTTGGGAGGTAGAGTTAACCTCAAGATATAGAGTATCCATTACCTCTTTGGTTAAGAATTATCAGATACAGATTGGGGATATGACTACCATAGAAGATATTCATATTACTCCTCTTGGATCTTATGATATAGTACTTGGCATGGATTGGCTTTATGCCCATAGAGCCAAGTTAGATTGTCGTCATAAGAGGATTAAGTGCTTGGATGATGATGGTATTGATACAATGTTTTCAGGGATTCAGAGGCCGATATCCATTCGTATGATCTCCACTATGTAGCTTAAGAGGAGAATGCAAAAAGGGTGCCAGTTATTCATCATCACTATCAGTGATAGGGAAGAGGAAGAAGATAATGAAAATTCCCTTGATGATCATCCTATGCTACAAGAGTTTGCAGACATGTTTCCATCTGAACTACCTAGTATGCCTCCCCATACAATAGTTGACTTCCATATTGACTTCATTCCAAGAGATGCACCAATATCTAGAGCACCATATATGATGTCTCCTAATGATCTCAATGAGCTCAAGATTCAGTTAGAGAAGCTCCTAGAGAAGGGGCACATTTTTCCTAGTGTCTCTCCTTGGGGTGCACCAATTATTTTCATCAAGAAAAAGGATGGATCTCTTAGGTTGTGCATGGATTATCGATAGTTGAATAAATTAACCATTAAGAATTAGTATCCACTTCCTAGGATTGATGACTTGTTTGATCAATTACAGGGTTCCCATGTATTCTCCAAGATAGACCAAAAATTAGGGTACCATCAGTTGAGGATTGTGGAGAGTGATAGCCACAAGACAACTTTCCAAACTAGATATGGACATTCTGAGTTAACAATTGTACTGTTTGGTCTTACGAATTCTCTAGTTGTATTCATGAGTCTCATGAATGGGGCATTCCACACCTTACTTGATAGATTGGTGGTAGTGTTCCTTGATGACATATTGATATATTCTCATGAAGAAAAGGAGCATGAGGATCACTTGAGGTGGGTAATGCAATGTTTGAGGGATAATCAGTTGTATGGAAGCTTGTCAAAGTGTGCTTTCTTCAGATTAGAGGTCAAATATTTAGGTCATGTTATTTCAGGTGATGGGATCTTAGTGGACTCATCAAAGATTGATTCCAATATGAATTGGCCAGCACCTGCCGCTATAATCGAGGTTAGGAGTTTCATGGGTCTCGCAGGATATTATAGGAAATTTGTTGTGGGATTTTCTAGAATGGGTCTTCCCATTACATCCCTTTAGCAAAAGGGAAAGAAATTTCAATGGACAGAGAAGTGCAAGAGGGCCTTTTAGGAACTCAAGAAAGCACTTACCATCACACCTATTCTTATAGTTTTAGAGCCTTCAAAAAATTGTTTTTGGTTGCATAGATGCCTCATTAGATGGTTTGGGGGTAGTACTCATGCAAGGTGGGCGAGCTATAGCCTATGAGTGTAGGAAAATTAAAAATCATGAGCTCAACTACCCTACACATGAACTTGATCTTGCAGCAATGGTGAATGCCTTAGTGAGATGGTGACACTTCCTCTTAGGACATCGATTTGAGCTTCATTTCGATCATCAAAGTTTTCAGTATATATTCACTCAGCCGAACCTTAATGCTAGGCAAAGGAGATGGACGGTGTTCTTATGCGAGTATGATTTTGATGTACATTATATCAAGGGGAAAGAGAATGTGGTCACAAATGCTTTGAGTAGGAGGCAACATGAGATTTTGTTTATGTTCACTGACACAGATTTGAGAGATTTTATACTACATCATTTACAGAAGGATGAGTTGTATGCTGAGGTTTGTTAGTTGGTCCGATCACAGAGACCCCTTGAGGGGAACTTTTTAGATTATTCTTTCGATTCCAATGGACTATTACCTCACGAGGATGCATTTATGTACCTTCTTCTAGGGAATTGTGTGATACTATAATTATAGAGGCCCATAAAGCCCCTCATGCAGCATATTTGGGAGTCATGAAGATACAAACTAATTTGAGACAGCTATATCATTGGCCAGGCATGAGGAAACACATTGCAGAGTTAGTAGCCTGATGCCTTGAATGCCATAGGGTTAAGGAAGAATATCATCATCTTGGAGGACTTATTTAGCTTCATGAGGTACCTGAGTGGAAGTGGGATGTCATATATATGGACTTTATTATTGGTCTTCCTATGTCATCTTGCCACCATGATGCCATCATGGTGACAGTTGACAAGTTGACCAAAGTTTCCCACTTTTCATCCATTCATACTACTTTCACAATGCCAAATGTAGCACATGTTTTCTTGCAAGATATTTGTAAGATTTTATGAAATTCCTTGTAAGATCGTCCCTGATATAGGTTCTCTCTTTGCATCATCATTCTAGAGAGAGTTACAGGTAGCTTTGAGCACCAGGCTCAATTTTAGTATAGGTAATCACCCTAAGACAGATGGTCAAACAAAGAGGGTCAATCATGTGTTAGAGGATATGCTTCAAATGTATGTTATGGACCATCGAGTTAAGTGGGAGGAGTACCATCATTTATTTGAGTTTTACTATAATAATGGGGATCATACATCTTTGGGTATACCACCCTATCAGGCCTTGTATGGTAGACCTTGTAGGACGCCTTTGAGTTGGGATAGGATTAAGGATAGGGTATTTGTTGGATAGTAGTTAGTCCTGGAGATGGAGCAATAGGTAGCCTTGATTAGGAAACATCTTAGAGAGGCACATGATAGACATAAGAAGTATGCAGATGCAAAGAGGACTAATAGGGTTTGTCTGGTTAGTGACAAAGTTTTCTTGATAGTGCGGCCGCATAAGAGTCCAATCCATTTTGGAAAGGGCTCTAAGATTGCACCTCACTTTGTTGGACCATTTGAGATCCTAGAGAGGATAGGAACAATTGCTTACCATCTAGCTTTTCCACCTAGCTTATCACACATCCACGATGTGTTTCATGTTTTTATTTTGAGGAAATATATTTATGATGAGTCTCACATTATAGATTAGGATTCCTTACAAGTGGATTTAGACGAGTAGCTAGTTTTGGAGCCCATTCACATTTTGGCACATTGAACGTTGGCTCTTTGAGGCCGAGAGATGCAATAGGTTAGGGTCCAGTGGGATTACTATGATGAGGTTACAAGATCATGGGAGGACTTAGCACAGATAAGAGCACAGTATCCCCATATTTTTTATGAACTCCAAGAGGAAGTTCATGCCTAGGGGGGAGGATGTGAGGCCTCACCCCAAGCCTGTCATAGCTTTTCAGTTTCTACTTATGATGGATTTAATATTTGATACTTTACTTGGATACACTATGGTTTTATACACCTTATGTCATGGATTTGATCATTTAGATTCTAGATGCACATTATCTTATGATGCTCATGCTTATTATTTTATGATCCAATTATATATTTGTATTTATGATTTTTTGATTTACTGAATATGCGATGGATTATATATGTTTATGTGATTAATTAGGAAATGGTGATTTGATTCAATTATGTGGAATGTGATTTCTACTGTGAATTAAAAGTTAAATGCTTAAATGATGTATATGAGTGCATATGAATTCTTGAGTGAAAATAATAAATTGATTATGTGAGGTGAATTCTAAAATAGTCACGTGATGATGTAGATGTTTTGTAAAAAGTTTGAATGATGATTATTTCATATATGATGTATATTATATTCCTTGGACTACTGATATTATGATTTAGTGTGAAGGGAATATGACCATGGTACTAAATCGGGAACCAAGTTTAGGCTAATGTGAATATAGTGCAAGCCAAGGTTGCATCTAACAAGAGATAATATCTCATTGTATTAAGTTTATTTTTTAAATATATGTGCTTGAATGTGTTAATTTCAAATTATAAAATGTAATTTTAATTATGTGTGTGCTCAAGTAGAAATGTCATGTGTCTTGTGAAGTGTAAAATGTGTGTGTCACTTGAGACTTGTATTGTGTACATGTGGTCATGACATGTCCACTAGAGGATTGGAGTCTCACCAACCTAGATAAGTACCATATAGAATCCCCATGTAAACCCCTTGGTTAGGGATTTGGAGGTATGGTCATTTCAATTGAATTTCATGGGTAAGTTTTAAGTGAATTTTTGGGAGATTAAAAAGGTACCTAAGGGGTGTTTGGTCCATTTGTAAGAAGACCATTTGATATAACTATGGGTAAGGGCCATTTTTAACCCTAGGAAAAATGTTAGTTGACCAAAAGACCCTTCTAAAAGTTGGATTTTCGAGATGGATGAAAATCAACTTTTGGAAGCATGGTCTTGGTTAGACAACCCTTCCATTTGGGTGCAAGAAATTTGTTCACCTGTTTGAGTTACCTTTCTAGAATCCATTTTTAGTAAAAGCTTGTAAGAGGCTTAGGAAAGACCAACCAATAAGAGCCTTACCCTTTTTCAAGAGAGTTGTAGAGGCCTTTTTAGTGGAGACCCTCCATTGTGGGGAGTTTGAACACCCACTCTCTATCATAAAGATTTTATAGAGTTAGAGAAGCTTTGGAAAGAGGGAGGCTTGGACAAAAAGGAGCTCTTATTCAACTTACTTACCTTAAGCTTTGGACTTAGGTTGGTGGCTCTCACTCCATCTTCTTGTTGCTCATATTGTGTATATGAAAATGGTGGAAGTATGTTCTAGTGTATTTGGAATTTGTGTTGTAATGGATGTTTTGAAAGATTTACATTACAATGTTGTATTTTCTTTTGTAATGTGTTGCATTTTGTTGTATATGGGAGTCTCAAGGTCCGCTCACCCTTGGGGGGAAGAGTAGCCTTGGGGGTGAAGGGTTTTAGGATAGATCATGGGCGTAGAGTCTCCCCTGAAGGAGGAGATGAAAAAAACATGGAGTATTGGCACCATGAAGCCATTCTTTATTGTATTTGGGGGTCATAAGAGTGTAGCTATTCCTTGTTTCCTTGGGGGTCATCAGGGTTGAAGTTGTGGTAATGGAGAGTTTCTTTAAGGTGTTGTTTTGAAAACCTTATGAAGGTTTTTATTTTACATTTTGTTTGGCTTTCTCCCCATAGGGTACTTGGTCCACCTTCACCCTATTTTTAGGGTCATTATGAGACCCTTTGTGAAAGCCTTGGTTGGGATTTTTGTTGTGAGCTTTTTTCTTTGCATTTTATTCTATTAATGTGTGTGACCTACCTTTACTTGGTTCTCCAAGATTGGGGGTGGCCTTTTAGAGGCCTAGGCTTAGAGGTGAGCATCCCATTGTCTTTTATTTGAACTCATTTGCATGTCTTGGTTGCACCATGTATTCTTAAGAGTTGAAGAACAAGAAGCTTGATTAGAGAGAACTTGTATACTCATCATCCTATTTTTTTGTGTATCCATTGTGTAGATTTTCTTGTAAATATTCTTGTAAAGAAAATAAATGCTTTGTTAATTTTCATGAAGCAAGATGAAAGAGAACTTTTGTAAAGTTATTTGAAATGTTCAAGATCTTTGTAAGAGATATGTAGTAAGTGTATCATCTTAAAATGGAAGCACTTCTATGTTAAGAGAATTTAGCCCTTTTTAGGGGATGTATTTGACCTCCATTACATCATCCCCCCATTTCTGCATTATCTCCCCCTGATCTACTCCTCCTTATACCACTTTCGGAACTGATTTCTGCATTCTGGGTTGCAGGACTCTGTTTCTGGGATGCAGGGACAGGGTCAACCTTTTGGGACTAGGTAGACCTTATCCCTACCCTAGGATAGGGTCAACCTTGACCCTGTCCTAGGACAGGGCCGACCTTGACCCTGTCTCAGGGTCCCAAACCCAGAATCGCACAAATTCCCAGATGTCGATCTTTGCAAAAAGTTCTCTCTCACTTCCGGGTCGGATGTTTCGGGTTCTGAATTGGTTGATTCCTAAATTATATTTAATATAGGTCCTCTTCTAGGGGTAAAGACTTAAATGGTGATTTAATTATTCTATTTAGGCCTTCTTAGAAGATTGTGCCCTAATTCCATATGAAAGGAAGCCTTCTCTCTCATTTTTCTCTAAGCATGAAAAAACTATCAACTAAGTGATAAGAGGTGATCAAGATTTTGTTCAAGCATCCATTATTCTACATTTTCTCAAGCTCTCAAGGTGTTCAAGTCTTCCTCTCAAGCATTCAAGTTCTCCATTGAAGATCAAGGATTTAAGCTTTCAAGCCTTTGAAGGGATTTGGTTCAAGCATTCAAGATTCATCATTCAAACCCTAGATCTAGCCATCATGATGGTGTGATCTTCCTTCAAGATCCTTTGTGCATCCTCAAAATTCTTTTAAGGTGGATTCCAAGCATACAATCATGGAGGTTTATGGTTTCTAAAGTCTATGCTTTCACATTTACATACTTGCCACATTTGAATTACAATTGCATATCTATTTCATATCATAGCTTCACTATTAGATCCAATTCTACTACTTGTTAGGTTTCCATACTTTATTGATTTCAAGGTTAATTCCTAAATCAGGTTTTGATTAAGGCAAACCCCTCTCTAAAAATAAACAAACATTTTTCTTGCAGGTACAGGTTCGGGACTATAAATCCGAGGCTAGATCTGGATACCCTTTTCAGATTTCTTTCAGACTGTGCGAACAGGGACACTTTCAGAGTTGAGTAGATCGAGTTGGAAAAAGTGGTATAGGGTCGACCTTTTTCATAAGATGACATTGAAACAAAAAAATATTTCTGGGTTTTGTCCGTCTCTGCGTTTCCTTTCTGGATCATACTTTGGATTTTCCAGAAACTGAGTACAGACCCCAGAAAACAATATTGTTTGATCTGCAATATTTCAAGGTTAGTGCATTTCTCAGATCTTTTCAATTACAGTCATATATATATATATATATATATATATATAAAATTAACAGAGTTTAAGGTATCTCTCTTGTTATTCTCCTTTCCATTTAAATTTAAATTCAAATCACTCTAAATCTATCACACATTTACAATCACATCCATTTCAACACACATCTTAAGAGGGAAACCTAGGGTCTCCTTCTTTATTCTTATTTCCAATAGATTGATTCATTTATGCATTGATCTTTTTTGGGTTGATCAATTTGGATCCTTCTTTTGTGCATTTGAGAATAAAAGGGAATATCTTATATTTCCGTCCACTCTAAATATTAAATGTAAGGTGAAAAATGATTTGAGTATCAAAACACTCTTATTCCATCAACATCATTTTTCTCCTTTACAGTAAGAAAGGAAAGAAAAAAAAAAAGATTGATATTGAATGTGTTTTATTTTATCTTGGTCATTATAATGAAATTTTAATAGTAAAGGTTTTCCTCATGTAATAAACTCCATGTACATGAGTTTTATTTGAAACAAAAATATAAAAATGCATGAATAAATTCAACTCTAGATTTCAGAAATAGATAGATTTTCCATTGAAATAAAGAAATCCTCATAAAACATATATTTATACTTGCAGATTTATTTAATTTACTAATCTGAAGTAACATTTAAAAGCTTCTAAAATATTACATTGTTAGTCACTGTTGTAATATTCTGTTTTAATTATTAAATGCCTTCAAAAGTAAATTTATATATATGCATTTCTTTTTATTATTCTATTTTACTAAAAGATCCCATTATGAAAATCAGTGAGTTCTTAGGCGCGCACACACACACACACACATTTGTGATTTCATGTTTAGTTCGTTTAAAAAAATTCTTATTCTAGAATATATAAGCTAATGGAATTTTTTTCTACTATATATATATATATATCTATTTAATGTATATACATCTTTAGTTTTTTAATATTTTTTTTATAAATGCAAAAAAAGGTTTATGTAAATATATATGTATATATACAAACTGTTATAAATAATTTTAAGAAAAAAATACATTTTAAAACATTATACAAATTGTGACGTATAATAAAAAACATAATCATTAAAAAAAGACCTGCACACAGTTTAATGTGGGTGGTGACAGGGAACCATCCCCCCATCACCACCGCCACCTTGTTAGGATTAAGCAATAGTGAGAGGGGGTGAATCAATATTACAACACTTTAAACTTAAACGTAATAAATTTCAACTTAACTAAATAATTGCTGAAATTAAAAGAACACAAGCACAAAAGACATAACTCATAACACCATGAATTGTTGTTGAGGAAACCCTGGCCAAGGGAAAACCCCGGTGGGGATGGAACCCACCAATATCTACTAAAAGTATTATGACCCTGTTAGGAGACCTAGCTCTGTTAGGAGCTGAATATTACATTAGCACATTTCCTTGTTAGAGGAATATAAAAACCCTATTAAAGGTATACTGAGCTTACTACTTAGACAATCATAAATATGATTCTGTTACAATGCTTTTCAAGAATGAACATTACAAGCATCTTATATGCTTAAGTAGCTCCAATTATAGTTCGCATCACTCTCTTTCTGATTCTAACATCACAATGCATTTATTCATTTATTCACATCACATCCATATACACACTTCACTTCTCAAAAGCTCTTTATATATATGTTAGAATGAATTTAGAATAACTAAGAGGGGAGGGGTGAATCAGTTATCCTTAGGTCTAGATGTACCAAATAAAACTTTCTATATTTTAAACAATTCAGATCTACTCGGTGCATGCACCCTAAAATAGTCGCCTAGACTTTGGGCCCCATTTCTCAATTTATCAAATCCCTGAATCAATATTTTCAAATATCAACAATATCAATTATATCAATTTCCTTGATCAAATCATAATCAATTC
>MU227003.1:72760-102502 GCA_018584345.1 Thuja plicata
TTCTTGGAAATCCGTCAAGCAATCACACATGCAACTTTCTGCTTCTGTGTTCAGCCTTCTCTGCTAGGTCATGCCAATCAGTAAATAAACTATGCAATCCTCTTGCATACACACATGTACATCAATCCATACATCCACACTTCAATGAATAACCCCTTGAGGTTATCATATACCTCTTTGTCTAGGTCAGATAAATATTTGCCGCTTAATCAACATCGTAGATCTAAGGTTAGGTTAGATCCAACGGATCATTCTATCATTACATTACATTTACTTCTCAAAGTAGTCTCTAATTAAATCTTGAATCCATGCATTAATTACGGTTATCCATACATTAAATGACATGGATCAATCTTTTATTTACTTTACATATCCCAATAAAATTAACTAAGTCGGCCAGAGATCTCAAATCTCATCATTAATCCAAATACTACAAGTCGGCCAACATCTGTGATCTACTTGGCAATCACTGTTTCCACTCAGCAATTTCACTGGTGCTCGGCACTGAACAAACTTTCTCGGCACAAGCCAGACTTGCTCGACACAAAATAGCCAGAAAAACTGTCTTTGAAAGATAAAAAACTAATTACTTTGCCAGAGTGCCAACTGATCAAGTACCCTTTTATTTTCCTTAACTCAACCACTCACTTGGTCTTCTTGTTAAATCTTCTTCATCAATCAATAGATATGGTACTCAAATAGATAACAATAGTCTCACCAGTTAAGGTTTGACATCAATGACAAAATAACAATTGCTTGCATTATCACTTTCCAACAATATATACATTATTACATTACCTAGTTGGATTCCAAATACATCACAAAATGGAAATAACACTTTTAAAAAACTAAAATATAATTTTGGGGACCATACATTACAAAAATAGAGGTATTACCCAAACCAAATCCAATTTAGCATGTTTAGACTCCACGTTACACTTCCTCAATCACCACACCATTCAACTGCTCTGTCTCATTGTATCATTGTCTTTGCATGAATTCAACTATCTGTATATTTCATCTCTGAACTCCAAAACTCAAGAGACCTTAACTAAAGGGATAACATACCTGAAAATAGCTTCTTTGAAGCTTTTATGTCTTCATTCATCATATATTGTCTTCGCTGACCAAAACTGTACTGCTATACTTTGTAATTTTGCTTTCTATACTTAGTTATTTTTATAAGTCTCAACTCCAAAACTATGTTTCACTCTAAGTGATCATTCATAAATGATGTGTTTCCATAAATGACAACCCTAAGGTGTTCCTAAACACTCATGAATGAACCACTTTCCAACAATCTCTCCCTTTGGCATTGATGGCAACACTTAGTGAAAAATGACTAAGTGTCAATATCAAAAGAGAATATATAAAATAATTTTTATCTCTTTACATATATCTTCTCTACTCTATACATTTTTCATATATTCTCTTCCCCCCCCCTTTGACATAAATGGAAAAGGTATAAAAAACATAGAATACATAACAAAATTGTCCCACTGCTTACCAAAAATTTAGACCATCTTCAACACATCTTGAAAAGAGCTTTCCAAGATCTTCACTTCTTCATTCTAGGTCTTGACCAATATATCACCCACATGGATCAGTCCATTCAGTGAAAAAGAAGATGTGTCTACTGCCTTTAGCTTGGTAGGCATGTATCTAGTGAGGGCCTTCTCTATCTTCTCCATGTTAGAAAGGTGTATCTCAAGAATTGATAAATTAGGAGAAATCAACGTCTTCAACATACTAAATCTTCCCATAACTCTCCCTTTGTCAGTTTCCAACACACTTATCTTGTCTAGAAGTGTGGATACTTCCTTGTCTAGCTCCAAAATAGTGTGGAAGGAGGTCGCACAACTGTGCATCAACTTATCTAGAGCCTTTATATCATTAGCCATGATATCTACAATATTCTGAATATGTTTGATACGATTTATACAATGAATGTATAAATTCCTTCCATATGCTACACAACCTTTTGCTTTAGAAATTGTATTGTTCAGTATGCCCAAGTCCCAAGAGAGAGACTTGCATATATCTTCTAACTTCTTTGCAAGGTATTTTTATTCTGCCTTTTCCTCTGCTCTCTTTTCTAAAGACTCATAATGACTATCAAAGTCATCCAATACCCTATTCATGTTCTCTATAGTGTCCTTACCTTTGAAAGTAAACAGTATAGATAGGAGTTTGTTGAAGGTATCAACTGCCATGTCTAGTACCCTTTTCTTCTTCTTTGTTTTATGCTCCAATCTCTTTGTTGGTGCTCAAATCAACAAATTAGATTTCCTATGGACTTGCCGATCCAATGATGGGAAACACAAGTGATATGGACAACTAACATGATTAACCCCAAAACAAGGTTGGAACCTCTCCAATTATGGCTCTGTAGAACCAAAATGGTTGGCCTATACCTTAAAATTTTCCTTCAAGTTTTAAGGATTTTTATAGTAGATAGGATACACTCTAGAACTTCTCTCGCAAGGATGGAAATGAAACTTGCGAGAAATCAAACTGAACACAATATAATATAAATTATAAGACTAAAAAAACTTTGAGTAATTGAAAGAATGTTTAGTAAATATGTATGTAAATTGAAGTGAACAAATGGATAAGATGTCACAAAACTGTAAACAATGAACTGAATAACCATAATCTAGCAAATGATTAGATCAGTGCCTTATTCTATCATGTGCAATAGAATCAAAATCACCCCAACCCTATGTACAACCTTAGAGATAGTTCATAAGAAATATATCACTTCAAAGGTGTTTAAATGAGCATGCATCTTATTATAAATCCATAAATATTTAAATTGTGTTTAACTTTTCAAATGACAAAACAATTGATTATGGCCACAATCAATTAAATTTAACCATGCAAGATGAAAAGACCAAATGAAAATAAAGCTGTATATTTAATCCAAAGTATGCAACATCAAACTATCTCTTTGAAGAAAATAAAAAGATTTTATCCAAGGGACTAATCGAAAATGAAGTTGAATCAATTGCCATAGATGAAAGAAAAATCACTTATCTTTATTAATTTTTAAAAAAATGGTACATCTAGGTCCATGTTACAGTTGTTGATCAAATCTATCCAATCTAAAAAAATGATGATCCCGATCGTATAAAAAAATCCTTACACATGGTCTTGGTATGATCCTTATTTATAGGAAGTTCAAAGGATGCATACAAAATTCAGACTGATGTGCCTCTTGATAAGTAAAACCTAATCCTAAGATCAAAAATTGAACATTAGTTATAATTAGATTTAAGGAATGATTTATCATCCTTTTAAAAATGGTTATCGACCATAACGAAAACAAACAATAATCATTTAAAAAATCATTTGTGACTTGTTAAAGATAACCCAGAATAATAATAACTTGTCAAGTCCTTATATCATGTCTGAAATAACAATGATTCTTCATTATGGTTATCATAATACTTCGACTGCATGCTCATCTACATATTTTTCCTTTGATAATGGACATTATTTCTGGTGTGTTGAAGAGATTTATCATTGAGAACAGGAACGTCGACATTGTCAACCACCCTCTGGTATCCTTTATTCTCATGCATACTACTCAATGGATGTTTGCACGTATTATCTTTCAGTATTTCACCAAGGTCGCACTGTTCTGTCAGCAAATGGATCCATGTTTCACCACCTTCAAAACCTTGCATGAAAATGATAGAAATGTATTAAATGATAATCAAAACCCTAAGACATACATAAGATATAAGTTAAGTACTTAAAATAACATAGATAAATCCATTTCATGTTGCCACCCAGGATTTCTGCCCTTTTGACCGTCAAAGACACATGTGAAGATCGCATAATGCCTTAATGGATAAAAGTCTTGCATTTGTTGATCAAGAGAACATGCCTTCCACTTATGCTTTCTATGCTTTAATAGATGATCACTTTTCTTATAGTCTGTGGATCTGGGACACGTGGAAATCAGGCATAATTCCTTGAAGAGTAAACAATGCATATCTCATCTTTGAGGCATTACAACAACCGTCGATGCCCATCAAACTTAATTGTTGATTAATCTCCCGCTTGTTATTAAAACTTAGTCATATTTTGATCTTGATTAAAACAACAACATTTCTTAGACCCATGTGCTAAATGATAAGAACTTTAGTAATCCTTCTTTTAACCCATCTTATAAATTGACATGAATCCTCATCATCTCATTCAACCAATCAAGTGCTTCCATATGTTTCCTTTCTATCTCATCCTCAGACTTTGGCGAGCCTAGGATAGGTGTCACACTTTCATGTTCTCTTGAAGAATAAAGGTCATGCATCCTAGCTTCGAGGGATAGCGCACACCGTAGATCTTATTTGATGTTTAACCACCGGTTAACTTGTCTCAGCTTGTAACCCTAGTGGGGCCATGACACACATCATCATCACATGATTCATTAATGATAAAGATCATCCATCATCTACTTTAAGGAAAGGCACCAGCCATCAGATGAATCTTGACTTGCTCGATGTATTAATTTGCTTTGACCTCAGTCAACTAAGATCAGAGGACACGTGTTAGCTAGGCACATTCCCTTGAAGGTTAAAGGATGTTCACATGTCGTCTAAGGGATAATGCCAACCATAGATATTTGATAAGGTTTTATCGCAAACCACATCCTCTAAAAGGCCCGATATAATAAGCTCAATACTTCAACTCTCGAATCCATGTGGGATAATGTTGCTGAGTATAATATTTAATAAAATATTGAATCAGAGCAACCATATGCGGCGACCAAGGTGATGCAAATGATAACCTCTGTAGGAGATGCGACATAACCATGGGGATACAACTTGTGAAAATACAACACAGAGCTGCACAAGGATAATATAATAAAGTTAGGAAAAGCCCACGAAAAAATAAGTAGCGACTATTTTTCAAATTCAAATATGAATAAAACTAAGTAAACACCATATAAAACATAAGAATTTACATATAAAAGTAGAAAGACACTTCCATGAGCTGTTTGTATATGCCAATTTGACCTGTAAATGTGGCTTCCACCAGTGGCTCTTTTTGGGGATGTGTAATCCTAGTGAATGCAACGAGATCCTAGTTATCTCTGTAAAAGAAGACCATTAGAAGAACAAAAGAATGTAATACATAGTATACAAATGAGAGAAACAACTTGCCTTTTAAAAATTTCAAGAGAAGAAGGGTTTAAGATACTAATCATGCACTGGAAGCTCCTGAGCATAACCCTCTAAATCTTGTAAGAGATAAGAATTCTCACCTCCTTTACCAATGATGATAAAAGGACCTACCCATAAAGCATCAAATTTTTTCATGTCTGCCTTTGTCCTGATATTTTACATTCCATCTCAAAACCAAATCTCCTTCTTGAAACTTTTTTGTGTGGTCTTCTTATCAAAAAAAACCTTCACTTGCAGCAGTAATTCATGATTTATTTCCTGATCTTGACTCCTCATTTCATCCAACTTTGCGAGCTAATAGAATATATCCTCCATGAATTCGACCTCCTCCCACTTTTCTTCATTTACAAAATTGTATACTGTTAGTAAATTGTTCAATGGTAACTGAGCTTTCTTTCTATAGACAATTTCATATGGTGCATATCCAGTAGATTTCTTGATTGTAATTCTATCTTCCCAAATTGCAAGTGGTAACTTCGAATCCCATTCTTTCTTGTTGTTGCTCAACATTCTTTTGATGATTGTCATTATATTCTTGTTACTCGATTATTCTTGGTCATTTCCTTGTGGGTGATAAGGGGATGAATAAGAAATCTTTATTCCATATTTCTCATGAAATTCAGTAAATTCTGCAAATCTGAAACACATGGAATTATCGCAAACAATTTATGAGGAACACCAACTTTTGTTAGTATGTTTTCAGTCAAGAATTTGATCACAACCTTACTAGTATCGTGTCTAGTAGGTATGGCTTCCACCCACATAGTGAAGTAGTCAGTGGCCACTAAAATCCATTTGTGTCCACCATAAGAAGTATTAGTGATTTCCCCTATGAACTCTATTCCCCACATTTGGAATGGATCTTCAGTAGACATGGGTTTGAGAGGTAACACACCATTGTATTTGAGCTTTCCTAAAAATTTATGACATGCTTCACATTTCTAAATATATGCATAATAGTCCTTAAACAAAAAAGGCCAATACTATCCAGCATTCAAAATTTTATGGGAAATTGTCTTTGCTAAAAACTGTCCCCCACATGCCCCATCATGAAGATCCTTAAGAAATTTCTTGGCTTGGTGTATATCTAAACAAAAAAGAAGTATACCATCCCTATTTTTCCAATATAAATCCCATTGTATCAAGACATACTTAGATGCCTGCAATTTTACTATCCTCTTCTGACTATTTGTAAGTCCTTCTGGACATTTCATGATATTTAGGAAATGTACTATATTAGTGTACCAAGGGTACCTTTCAATACTTGTTTGAATTTCACTTAAATCCACCTGATTTACGTGTAATGCATCCATGTTTGATTCTGCCATCAATTTTTCTAACCCTTTTCCTCTAACAATTTCAGTAATCTGAATCTCTATATCAAATTCATGAATTTGATTCACCCATCTACATATTTTCCCAGTGACTTATGATTGTTTGAATATATCCTTTATTGCTGCACTAGGAAGATAAGTTGTTACTTTTTCCCCAACCAAATAAGGCCTAGAAAATTTTACTGCTTTCACAAGTGTATAAGCTTGTTTTTCATTTATTTCATTATTAAACTCCGAGGCTTGAAGAGTCTTACTAAAAAATGCTATTGGTTGTTCATAACGTTCATTATTATTTTTTAATAGGAAAATTGTAATAGTATGGTATGATGCAAAATAAAATAGTTGAAATGGTTTGGTATAATCTAGGGACTTGAGAACATGAGCCTCTTCAATTACCTTTTTGATATTAATTAATGCTCCTAAATCCTCATCAGTCCATTTCATGTCTGCACCCTTTTTCAACATCACAACAACGTGTTTAATTATCTCTGAAAAATTTGGGACAAACCTTCTCAGAAAGTTTATCTGCCCAAAGAAAGATAGGATCCCTTTGACATTCTTAGGGACCTCAATTTTATCTATTTCTGCAATCCTCTTAGGATCTATTCTTACTCCATCTTTGGATACAATATGTCCTAACAATTTTCCTTCAGTAACCTCAAAATGACACTTCTTCTGGTTCAATGATACTCCATATTCAAGGGCTCTTTGAAAGATTTTATCCAAAAGCTTGCAATGATCTTCTTCTCTTTTGGAGTAAGTAGTTAAGTTATCTTGATATACCACCATGGTTACATCAATAAAATCCTCAAAATCCACATCCATTTCTCTTTGGAAAGTAGCCCCTTCATTAGTGAGTCCAAAAGGCATTCTGGCATACACATAGGTACCCCAAGGTGTAGTAAATTCTATTTTATATTGTTTCTCTTCTTTTACTTTCACCTGGTTATACCCTGAGAACCCAACCATCATTGACAATAACCCATTTCCTATGACCTTTTGCAATAATGGTTCCATGTTTGGCAATGCATAATTGTCCTTTAATGATGATTTATTTAAATTTATAAAGTCTACACAAATTTTGATATTGTCATTCTTTTTTCTGATAGGACCCAAGTTTGAAACCCATGTTGAGTATCTAATTGGTTTTATTATGCCATCATCCCTCATCTTGATTAATTCATCTTTCATCTTAGGAGATAGAGTAGGATTAATTGGTCTCTGCCTTTGCCTGAATGGTTTGGCATTGGCTTTAAAGGTATCTCATGATGAAAGAGATCCTCTCGATAGGACTTAAGGTCATCATAAGACCAAACAAATACATGTCTATACTTTCTCAATAGTTTGATGATGTCTGTTATGATCTTGGGGGTTAAAATTTTACCCAAAAATATTTCTTTCGGAGATTCTTCATTTCCCAAGTTTATCCTCTCTACTTCATCCATTGTGACATTAGTGTTTTTCTTTTCTATTTTTGAATCTTTATTATCAAACAACCTTTCCTATGCTACAAGGCCTTTTGGAACCTTATTGGTCTTAAGTTGAATGAATTCCTTTCCAAACAACATTTATTTCCCATCCTCTATCTCAACACGAGCATTCAAGTCTATCAACTGATCTTCATATTCTTGCTCACATGCTAAAAATTTGATTATATCTCTATCATCTTCAAAGATTTTTTGGTTGTTAACGTTATTAGGTATGACAAGACTGGTTTTAACTTTAACTTGGACTATGTCCTCACAAGAAATGTCATTTTTTTTAATGCCAAATTAGCCATAAAAACTGTAAGGATATTTTCTGATCTATCTATCCAGTTAATAGAAAAAGCATCAAAATATTCTGTAGAATCCCTTACTTCATTTCTATACCTTTTAAGAGGAGGATGCATACAAAAAAAATTATTTCTAACTTGAGAAACAATTAATTCAGAATCCCCAAAGACACTTAAAGATTTGATTCCATGTTTATTATCTATTCTCAAACCAAGTAATAGAGCTTCATACTCTGCAACATTGTTAGTGCATTCAAAATCTAATAAAAAGGAATAATAAAAAATTTTATTATCAGGGGAAAAAAAATAACACCATCTCTATTACCATCCCTTCAACAAGCACCATTGAAATACATTTTCCAAATTTCATTGTCATTTATTTCTGCACGCAACCTAATAGATTCAGTATTTTGCATTGCATCTTTTGAAATACTTACCTGAAAGTTATCCATATCAGAGTGACAAAAATGTGTGACTAGGCTTGGATCCACATCTTCAATAATATATGGACTTCAAGTCTCCCTATCAATTCTCACATCCTTTCCATTCACTGGGATATAAACATATAAGAAAGATCTAATTGAATACTACCTCCTACTAAACTAGATCATTGTCTAGACATAAGCATTCCATAAATTTCAGGGACATCAACGAGAGTAATATCCATTTTATATGACATTTAAGGAAATATAGGAAATTTAAATTCAATTTTTTTTATATTATGCCTACAATATGAACTGATCTATTATCCATAACATAAAATTTACCAAATTTGGTATCAATATTGATTCCTAATTCTTTCATAATATCATTAGGCATAATTTTTACAGTTGCACCAGAGTCTATCATACAATTCTTCACCATTTTATTGTTTATTAACAATGTAAAATAGAATGGATCAATTTGATTTCCATTTTTTCTTAGTGTAGTTCCTAGATAAATAGCTGGAGAATCCTTTAATTCTTGGTTAAGATCTTTCTTATTACCTACATTAGACAATATTTTCAAAGCTTCATTCTTGCATTCAGGTATTTTGACTATTTCAAGTAAAGGAACATATATTTTAACCTGAGATAATGCATTAGACATAAAATAACATTCATTTGGGAGAGATCTACTGACCACTTTTCCTTTTTCCATTTTTGGAAGGTCCCGAAGTTCTACCTGCTTCTCCTGAGTAATGTCTTTGTGCTGCATCTTCTTTGGATTGCTTCCGTATTTTGCATTCAGAGTTCTATTCCTTAGTCTATAATTAATTTTTTATTCTTCAAAAAGAGCTATTGTATATGCTCTTTTTTCTTCTTCTGTCAATTTTCTTAACCCTTGATTTTTCTCCTGATAGTCCCCATATTGGTACACTCTACTTAGATCCTCTTTATAGTAGTAATCATATGAAGAGATGTAATCCTCGTATCCCCACGTAGGATATGTTGTTAATGCATATACAATAGGTTGAGGATCATCATCTTCCTCATCCAATTCTATAACAACCCTTTCTACTAAACATTTCTCTGCTACATGAGGCCTCCTGCATACATCACACCATGGATTTTTTTCCAAAATATGGTTTCCTTTTGAAAATGGATCAGGAGTATGTAATTCTTTTTACACTGGTTTTCCATCCTTCCATGTTGTCTTATAGGGCATATCCCACAATCTATATCTATCATTCCTGAATGGTGGTCGATTTATCTGGTTGTATTTTGAATTATCTTTTCCATTACTTGATTTGAGGTAATTCATCATTTTCATAAGCTTATCTAATTAATCTTCCTCATTGTACTTCTTAGGACCTTTTGGATTGAACAGTCGAGTATCCTCTCTCTTAACAATTCTGCCAGATGCCTTCCTATCATTTTCAATAGTTATAGCAATTTTGAAAGAATGTGATAAAGTAGATGACTTATGAGATCTGATTTCATAATGAGTCTAATTATCAAAAGCACCCATGTAAAAATCAATCAAAAAGGCATCAACGAGTCTAATATCTCTTAGAATCCTATTTAACACCTTATTGAACCTTTTATTGAATTCAACAATAGATTTGTTTTGATTTTTCTTTATACTTGTCAATTCATGAGATTCAAAGGAAGTATCATTATGATCACCAAATTGTTCTATGAACAGATTAACAAATTCATAAAAAATAGATATAAATCCATCTGGTAGAATTATGTACCATTCTGCTACATCTTCTATGAGATATTGAACAAATAGCTTCATATATACATCCTAATTAAATTCCTCAAACTCTTGGATAATATTCTTCAAATTTATACAGTGTGTCTCGGTAGATTTTGATCCATTCCCTAAAAATTTTGGAATTGCATTCCTTAACTCATTTATTATAACATTAGGGTATCCCATTATGCCATCAAAGTCTAATTGTCTATATCTGTTAGACACCATTGGAGCTATATAATTTTTTCTATTTTGATTACTATCTCCTTTCCTTAGATTCTGATGATTTGGATTTTGGAATCCTTGATTATTCATTCTCGGTCCAAAATTCATATTTACATTAAAATATCTTGGATCATAATTCTGTCCTCTATCATTTTGATATCTATTATATTTTATTCTGCCATTTTGATTATGGTTTTCCCCATTGTTTAGTTGTCCCCAATGACCATTCCTTCCATTCCCATTGTTGTTCTTCTCACATGTTTGTCTATTGTCTTGTTGAAACAATGGATTAGTATGACCATCATTGAAAATGCATTCCCCATCCTTTCTATGAGGAGGATTATATACACCATTTCTATCATCCTTGGTCATTATTTTATATCTTGGTGGTTTGATTGCACTTATTTATATTCTCATCTTCTTTAATATCTCATCAGGTTGCCTCTTAAGAGCTCTAATCATCTCTTCATCATCTGAACCTGCATCATCTATTTCATGAAACATATCATCTCATTTTTGTCCTTCTCCTCTTCATCAGCTGCTTCTTGATTCATACCATGTTGAGGCATATGCTCTTCCCTATCAACTCGGGAGAAAGAATTACATTTGTCATAATTACTCATATGGATATGATGATTGGAATCAGGGAATTGCTCACAAGAAAAATCTTGATCATTCTTATCATGGTGTGTTATGTGTGGTATATACAACATCTTCTTACTTATATCCTTACTTATATTTGTTGGTTCTAATTCAAAAAAATTGTCTTGTCTTAAAGACCTTCTTCCTAACATAAATTTACCACTTATATGTTATAGAATTTCAAAAGTAGAGTCACCACTTTCTTTATCAGAAAGAAATTAATACTTCATTGCTCTAAGTTCCTATCTCCGGTAGAGTCTCAATCTTGAAATTATTACCAAATATTTTGAAAGCTCTTCAAACTGTCTTCACAGAAAAATCCCTAGTGGAGTTGCCAAACTATTGGTGCTCAAATCAACAGATTGGGTTTCCTATGGACTTGCCAATCCAATGATGGGAAACCCAAGTGATCTAGCCAACTAGTAGGCTCAACCCCAAAAAAATGCTGGAACCTCTCCAATTCTAGCTCTGCAGAACCAAGGTTGGTAGGCCCATACCTTAAACTTATCCTCCAAGTTTTAAGGATTTTATAGAAGATAAAATACACTCAAAAAATTCTCTCTCAAGGATGGAAAAGGAACTTGAGAGAAATCAAACTAAACACAATATATTATAAACTGCAAGACTGAAAAAACTGAGTAATTGAAAGAATGTTTAGTAAATATGTATGTAAATTGAAGTGAAAAGATGGATACGATGTCACAAAACTATAAATATTGAACTAAATAACCACAATCCAATAAATGATTAGATCAGTGCCTTATTCTATCATGGGCAATAGAGTCAAAATCATCCCAACCCTACGTACAACCTTAGAGATAGTTTATAAGAAACATACCACTTCAAAGGTGTTTAAATGAGCATGTACCTTAAGATAAATCCATAGCTATTTCAATTGTGTTTAACTTTTCAAATGACAGACCGATTGATTATGGCCACAATCAATTGAATTTAACCATGCAAGATGAAAAGACCAAATGAAAATAAAGCTATAAATTTAATCCAAAGTCTGCAACATCAAACTATCACTTTGAAAAAAATCAAAAGATATTATCGAAGGGACTAATACAAAATGAAGTTGAATCAATTCCCACAGATGAAAGAAAAATAACTTCTTTATTGATTTTGAAAAAATGGTACATCTAGGTCCATGTTACAGTTGTTGATCAAATCTATCCAATCTGAAAAAATGATTATCCCGATTGTATAAGAAATCCTTACACATGGTCTTGGTATCATTATTTATATGATGTTCAAAGGATGCATACAAGTTTAGACCGATGTGCCTCTTGATAACTAAAACCTAATCCTAAGATCAACAACTAAACATTAGTTACAATTATATTTAGGGAATGATTTATCAACCTTTTAAAAATGATTGTCGACCATAAGGAAAAAAAACAATAATCATTTAATAAATCATTTGTGACTTGTTAAAGATAATCCAGAATAATGATAACTTATCAAGTCCTTATATCATGTCTGAAATAACAATGATTCTTCATTATGGTTATCATAATACTTCGACCGCATGCTCATCTACATATCTTGCCTTTGATAATGGGTATTATTTTTGGTGTGTCAAAGAGATTTATCGTTGAGAATAGGAACATCAACATTATCGACCACCCTATGGTATCCTTTATTATCATGCATACTACTCAATGGATGTATGAACTTATTATCTTTTTGTATTTCACCAAGGTTGCATTGTTTTGTCAGAAAAAGGATCCATGTTTCACCACCTTTGAAACCTTGCATGAAAATGATAGCAACGTATTAAATGATAATCAAAACCCTAAGACATATATAAGATATAATTTAAGTATTTAAAATAAAGTAGATAAATCCATATCATGCTGCCACCTAGGCTTTATACCCCTATGACCATCGAAGATACATGTCAAGATCATGTAACACCTTAATGGATAAAAGTCTTGCATCTCTTGATAGAGGGAATACACCTACCACTGATGATTTCTGTGCTACAACAAATGATCACTTTTCTTATATTCTATGGATCTGTGACACATGGTGATCAAGTGTAATGCCTTGAAGAGTAAACAATGCACATCTCATCTTTGAGGCATTATGCCAACCGTGGATGCCCATCAAACTTAACCGTTGATTAATCTCCTGCTTGTTATTAAAACTTGGTCATCTTTTGATATTGATTAAAACAACATCATTGATTAGACCCATGTGCTAAATGATAAGAGCTTTAGTAATCCATTTTTTAACCCATCTTATAAATTGACGTGAATCCTCATCATCTCATTTGACCAATCAAGTGCTTCCATCTATATCCTTTTTGTCTCATCCTTAGACTTCAGAAGGCCTAGGACATGTGTCACATTATCGCGTTCCTTTGAAGACTAAAGGTCATGCATCTTAGCTTCGATGGATAGTGCCGACCATAGAGCTTGTTTGATGTTTAATTGTCGGTTAACCTTTCTAAGATTGTAATCCTTGTGGGGTTGGGACAAGCAACATCATCGTGCGATGCCTTAATAGGAAAGATCATCCATCATCATCTTTAAGGAAAAGTGCCAGCCTTTGGATGAATCTTGAATTTCTCAATGTATTAACTAGCTTTGACCTCAGTCAACCAAGATCAGAGGACACATATTAATAGCTAGGTGCATTCCCTTGAAGGTTGAAGGATGTTCATTTATCATTTAAGGGATAGCACCAGCTGTAGATCTTTGTTGAGGTTTAACCACAAACCACATCCTCCAAAAGGACCGATGTAATAAGATCAATACTTCAACTCTCAGATCCATGCAAGATAATGTTGCTAACTATAATAGTTAATAAAACACTGAATCAGAGAAACCATCTACTATGACCAAGGTGATGCAAACAATAACCTCTGTAGGAGATGCAACGTAACCATGGGGATACAACCTATAGAAATGCAACATAGAGTTGTGCAAGGATAATATATTAAAGTTAGGAAAATCTCATGAAAAAATAAGTAATGGCTAGCTTTCAAATTCAAATATAAATAAAACTAAGGTAAACACCAGATAAAACATAAGAATTTACTTATAAAAGTAGAAAGATACTTCCCTGAGCTATTTGGATATGCAAATTTGATCTATAAATGTGGGTTATACCACTCTCCTTAGATTTTGTAAATAAGATGTAAGATAGCTTCACCAGCTCATCTTCATCCATATTCTCCACATCAAAACAAAATATTTTCTCTCCACTTTCCAATAATAAGGTTGAAGAAACATGTGTCATTACTTTGTGTTTTACTTCATCCTTACCCTCTAGTTCCTTCACAACCTCAGCAATGCTTGCTTTTGCTTGACTCTCAGAGGGCTCTTCCTTAGTATATTTTACCTTGTCTATATCAATCTGAGACACAGTATCAATGTTTCCTTTAAAAGAATCATTAGTATCCAGCGAGGTATCCAATACCATAGGCACACCAACAACAAAGAAATCTAGTTGCTTCACAGTACTGATAAAATGACGATTATCCTTTTCATCCTTAGATGAATCAATGTTGATTATTGCAGGCTTGGATGAATCTCCCTTTAGAGTAGATCTAGTGGCCTCAGGTCTAGGAGGTGTGAGCTTCTCAGGTTTAGTATCATTAATATTTTTTCTATAGCCTTGTGAGTATCCTCAATTACTTCATCATATTTTCTTTCCCTTATCTTGATCAATGTGTACTTATTTCTTAATAGAAGTTTTAGTGCATTTATTATCCTTTTACTCTCATCAAAAGATATCACTGGTAATATGTCTTCAATAGCTTTTACCTTGATTTGTTCATCTTCTCGTAATGCTAATTTCTTCCTTCAAGTTTATCATACAACTCTTGAGGAATACTTCCAACCATCTCTATCAGATTCTTCTTGAAAACTAACATGTGCTTAATCAAAATATCTTCTATAAGGATTTGATCATTAACATCATACCTATCATAATATTTTCTTACTTGATTTATCTTTCCTTGGTCCACAACTCTTTTCTCCATCATTTTCAAGTAAGGTTTCCAGAGTTGTTTGTTCACAGGTTTGTCTTGTGATATCTTCTCTTCTCCTTCATTTTTTCATCTCTTCTACCTTCTTCTCCTTTTCTTCTTATTTCTCTCTACATCTGACTCCTTTTCTACATTTGTTCTCTATTTTTGGGTGGGTAATTTTGTTTAGAGGACATTGTTCTCTTCGTAGGGGTTTCTGCAACCTTCACAGTCTGCGATGTTTCTATAGGTACTTCTTCCATAGTAGAGAATGGAATAGAAGTTCTCTTAGTGTCTAGAGGTGGAAGAGCTGTAGTGGTAGAGATCCCAAATATAGATGCACTTTCATTCATCTTCCTTCTTATCTCCTTCATCTCTTCTTTAGTAATTCCAGCTTTACCTACTAAGTCATCTATAACATTTTTAATATTCTTTCTTCTAGCTATTCCTGTCTGTTCTTCTATGATATTAGAGGATTTGTCCTCATATGTACCCCATCTTTCCTCTGATGGATCTAACTCTGAAGATAAAACATGCTCAACCTGCATATTTAGAATTTCCTTACTCACCTCATACCCCATAGGGTAACACCACTTCATCCTTGGATCAACTGCCTAAAAAAAAACACAATCTATTTCAACCATGAAACATATTGTATCCTTGTACTTTTCTACTATCTCCTTAGGTATTCTCATTCTATTTTTCATCTCTCTCTGCAATATTTTTATTATTCCAAATAACTCTCCATCAACCCATGTTCTATTCTATCTTCTGTAGCTATTTGATATTTGTAGACCAGTGGGTTCATCATCTTTCAAGGCTCTAGAGTGCATACCAGGGAATTTATGCACAATGTTTATTTGTCTTACATTCTCCATGAACTGTTGTGAAAGAACTTCACATAGGTTATATTTAACATTTTCTTTTACCATCTTATATGCCATCACTATAACACCAACAAAAAATGAGTTAGGTCAGATTCTATAATGAAATTTGTAACCGAGAATTGTCACTAAAAGTCTAACATCTTGCTATAAGATGTCAACTCATTTCTTTCTTATCCCATTTCGATTGGGTTAGTGTTTCCACCTTCTTCTTGATGTTTATCTCTATAACAAGGATGACTCTAGAGTTATCCAGATCAGTAATGTCATGCATCAAATCATTTCAAATATTCACATGCTTCTCCCCAATCCAAATGAATTGGTCATGCACTCTACTCAATATTATTTTTAACCATTTCTCTTCATCAAACTCATGCAATTCTGTCATTTTCATTATGCTAAGATTCTCAAGATGAGAAAACTCACCCTTCCACTTTCTGTACTCTTTAATCATATCCTCCATTTCCTTGAAGATCTCAGAATCTCCTATAGATTCATACTTGCAATGGATAAAATCTCTAATATCCTCTACATGAAGAACTCCATAGGGCATTTGAGAAAATGCACCTTCTAGATCATCCTCAGTGGATTTGCAAGGATATTTCTTGGACTTGTATCTAGGTCTCTCAATAACATCAAATATCAAATGTGCATCCATATTCATAAGTTTGTGAGTGATTTAAATACATTTTGATTGCTGATTCTATGAATTATGGCTTTGATCAAACACACAACACACTTGGTTTCTTTTATTTTCCTACACCAATCCATGTTCTTCTTTGACTATGTTCTTTGAATGATGTTTGGGAAAGTTATTTTTATTAATCTTATACTTCGCTATGGAAAGGAATGAAAAAGTTCCCAATAAACGTATCTCTACACATAATCTAGTTAATTAACAATCTGGAAATCACAAAATATAGAACGTAGAGCTATGTGATCACAAATATTTATTTCATAACATTTCCACATACTCTCCCTAAGCTTGCAAGAGCTTATTCCACATAATCAAGGGCTAGATATATTTCTAATCTTTCCCTCCAATGATCCCCCCTAAGGCCATGCTTGGCCATTTAGGTTGATGTAGTAATGCTTGCACTAGGTGAAGACTCATTAGCATCTACTGACTCTCCATGAACCTTTGTCTCACTCTATTATTTCACTTTTCACACCTTATCACTATTCATATATCTCGCTTTCCTAAAATGACTTTTAAATTCATCCATGTAGTCCGCAAGACTCTTACCAACATCTCCAACATTCTTCTTTATGACAATAGATGGAGGTGGATATTTATTATCAATTCCTTTATATCTACAAAACTTTGCAATGTGTCTTGGATTATCATATTTGTAGCATGTAGGAGGTGGTCTATTCTGATTAACCTGCAACTTACAATACTCTATGAGAACCTATTGAAGATAGTAGAAGAAAAGGTAGAGAAGAAATACTCAGAGAAGAAGCTAACATCAGTCTGCAAATATATAACATGAGATTTAGGCATTGTGAAAACTTGCTTAACAAATGCAAGAAGTTGGATTGGACATGGGAGAAAATTGTTCAGTTATTGCATGAATCTAATAAGGCATATTCAAAATGTAGAAGACATTATTGCCAAAGAGAGGGAAACTCTGAATAGTATGATGGATGGTTGTGAAACATCTTCACAATTCAAAATAGAGCTAGACAAAGAAGTCACAAGGGTTTTGGCTAAACTCGGTGTACTGGATAATGAGAAAGGGAGAGTATTGACAAGGTTCAATTTGCTGAAAAGTTTTATCACTCCTAAGTTATCAATACTTGAGGTTCATCTCTCAGACTTGGAGAAAGTGATAGATTCATTGGATAAATCTTTTCCCACATACTTGAAAGAAGATGAGACCATGTCATTCGCACTAAATGAATTAATTCACATTAGCCAAATTTTGTTCAAGGCATGGACTGCAGAAGTGAAGATCTTGGAAAATCCCTTTGAGGATATTTTGAAACTAGTGAGCAAGAATTAAAAATTTTGTTATATATGTGCCTTTTTCATTATTGTCAAAGGGGGAGAAGAGAAGAAAAAAAATATAGATATTATATAGAGAAGAAAATAAAAAGAGAAAAGAAAAAGAAAGATTATAGAGGAGACATATTAGTTGGAACAATTATTCATTTTTTTTGACAAGTGTTGCCATTAATGCCAAAGGGAGAGATTGTTGGCAAGTAATAAATTTTGTGTAAATGTGATTTACTTTTTGGTTGTAATTTATGGCAACACATCTGGGATTGAGACCGATTCCAAAAAAGATGAGTTTTGGTGATTCATAAATTGACTAAGTGTAGAAGCAGAGATACAGAAATGTTTTGGGTGTCAAAGATTGAGATTGATGATTTAGGGAAAGAAAGCTTATAGGAAGATAGTATGGGGTATGTATGACCTCCACCTAAGACTGATTTTGTTTTGGTTGAGTCTACGTTGAGTTATTTAGAATTGAAGACATACAAACTGTAGCAGAACAAGGAAATAGGGTAGTTTGACAGTAGTGAAGATTGAGGGAGTATGGATTGGACTCCAGAAAATCAAAGCTTTATTTTGGTTTTTGATAACCTCTACGTTGACTATGCATGAGTGCTGACTATGTATTTAATGTTTACTATATTAAATATATTTTATATTGAAGGATGACTTAAGTAATATTTGTAATATTCATATTGAGAGCCGAATTTGTAAAGTTGTGAGATATATATGTAAGATCTTTTTGATAAAGGTTGTGATTGTGTGGTAAGAGAGTTTTTTGGATAGTTGGATGAGTTGTTGAGTGAATTGCAGAGCAGAGAATGACAGAGATCAATGAAGAAATATAAAGGAACTATCTAAGCACCAGTGTTGCCTATTTTTGTTCATGATTGAGAACACTTTGTAACCTAAATTATATTGTAAGAGATGTAAGCTCAGTTGGCCCCTAACAAGGTGTTGTGAACCTTTAATAGGGTTGTTATTCCTCTAACAAGGAAATTTACTATGTAATATTCAGCTTCTAACAGGGCTAGGTCTCCTTACATGGATATTATACTTTAGTGCATTCTTGTGGGTACCATCCCCACTGGGGTTTTCTCTTGGCCAGGGTTTCCTTGAAAACAAAATATCATGTTATGAGTATTGTGTCATTTTCTTATGTTCTTTTCTCTGCAAAAAGTTTATTGTTAATATGTAAATGGTTGAAGAATTTAATAAAGTACTATAATATTGATTCACCCCCCCTCTCAGTATTATCCAATCGTAACAAGGAGAGCTAGAAGGCATGAGCCTGACCAAAAAACCCTAACCCAACAACAAAAAAAGGGGATGAAAAACCTAACCCAAAACAAGGAAGACGACGAAGAGGAAGCAGGAAAAATGGAGAGAATAGGAGCACCTACCTGCAACAAGGTGCAAGGGAGGAGGAAATGAAATAGGGTGTTGATGGTGAGGGGGAAATAGATGAATGCGGTGATTGACGAGGAAGAATCAACACAGACACACGAAGCTCAAGACGCGTAAGCATAAAAAGAAAAGTGATATAGCTTCTACTCTACAATCCTCTGCCCCGGTTGATATTTCATGAATGAGTATGAAGTTGACACTTGTCAAGGTATATTGAAAGACTTCTCTTCTTCTTCTACAATGCATAAGATTACAGTTAAGCACATGAGAAAGACTGCAGATGATTATATAGAAAAATTGGAGAATTAGTTTGAAGATAATCGCTTTCAGGCCCTCATAAAAAGAAAAAGTGATGGAAAGTTTATTTCCCTCACTAAATTTAATAAAGTGGTAGATGTAGTTATGGCCAATTTTGAGTCAAGGGTGAATAGTTCCAATCAAGGTAATCTACAAGTTTTAACTTTAATCATATTCACAACTGCTCATGTGGAAAAGACCGTACTTCCTTGGGAGTCCATCAGAGAGATGATTCAACCATTGTTGAGGGAGTTGAATAAGAGCAAAGTGTGAGTTTATAGATGACTCATCATTAATGTAAATCAAATCAAGGAGGATTATCTTTTAGGTAAGGAGATCGTTGAAGAGAAGGTGCCACGAAACTAATGCGCTTTTCAATATTTTTATGTTAGTTGCCTGTTATGGGTTGGAATGATTTTTCCTGATATAGCTATTTTGTAATTTTTGTTTTGGGTTGGAATGATTTTTCCTGATATAGTTGTTAATCATTACGATTTTTAGTTATTTTCCAAATGCAATTCAAATCAAGGAGGATTATCTTTCGTGTAAGGAGGCCGTTTAAGGGAAGGCACCATAAAACTTAAGAATGTAGGTGTACTCTTCAATCTTTTTTGGATAGTTGCTTGTTCAAGGATCTGTTAAGCATGGCCAAAACATTTTGAATAAACAACATATTGAATAAACAACTTATTGGATAAACAAAAAATTAGATAAACATCAAATTGAATAAACAACATATTGAATAAACAACTAATTGAATAAATAGTTGATTGAATAAACAACAGATTGAATAAACAACTAATTGGATAAACAACATGTTGGGTAAACATCAGATTGGATAAACAACATATTTGATAAACAGTATTGAATGAACAACTGATTGAAGAAACAACAGGTTGAATAAATAGCTAATTGGATAAACATCATATTGGATAAACAACATATTGTATAAACAAAAAATTGAATAAACAACCAATTAGATAAACATCTGATTGGATAAACAACTAATTGAATAAACAACACATTGAATAAACAACACATTGAATAAACAACATATGGAATAAATTTGGATAAACAACTGATTGAATAAACAACGTATTAAATAAAAAGCTAATTGGATAAACAACATATTGAATAAACAATAATAAGAAGGATCCGATCATGTAAATATTATGTTTCATAGGTTTGTATCTTTTCCTTTCTTTTGGTTATTATTGAAATAGGGAAAATCCACTAGTCTGCACAAAAGGGTGATACTAAATGAGAAGGGTAACATCAAGAGTGCATCAAGATGGCAACAGGAAATGATATCAATTTGGGAGCATCATGATTACAAGTGAAGCTACAAGAGAACTCATTTTTTATTCTCAAAAAGAAAGGTGAAGCCATATGAGTGCAGGACTATAGATACTAAAACAATCAGACCCCCCCCCCCCCCNGCCCCCCCCCCCCCCCAAATTCTGAAAACCCTCATTAAATAGCACATGGATATATTTTTCCTTATGTTTTTTGAACCCAAGAGCCTCAACAATAGAGTAATGCAAAGAAAGATCCTAGAAATCATTGTTTTTCTTCGTCTTCAGGTGTCATGATTTCAAATGCAAAATGCAAAAAAGAGTAGAGTATATTCAGTAGTCTGTGGAAGTTTCTGTAAGGAAACCCTCGAAGACTTATTACCATATTAGATTGGAGAAGAAACAAAACTCAAGGATTATACAAAGCCACAAATGGAGTCCACATCCTGCAGTGTAATAACAAACCCATATAGTTTTTCTATTGACTGAAATCGTACCAACATAAAATGTAGAAATCCAAGCCTTTTTCATTATTTTATGAATAGATATAGCTCCTACAAAGACATAAAAATTCAAGTGATGGAAATTACATTATCCTATTTAATAACGAAAAGAAGTAAATCTTTTCCTGAGGATTAGAAAAAATAGTAGATTTTCACAAAACAAGAAAATGCCATATTAATAATTTTTTTAACACAAAATATTACTTAGACAATGTTTTGTACTAGCATTTGAATTCAATCTTTTTTTATCCATTCCTTCTAGTTACCTTTGCTAGTAATTTCAAAATGCTATACAAGGGTCCTTGGAGATGACTATTTTCAATCAATTAATAAAGCTTCAATGCTTGTAGACACATAAAACCTAGTTATTGTTTATTTTTGTACCATTACCTCTTAATGGATTGATAATAAAAAAATATTAAAAAAATTGTAAACATTTATGCAAAAAACCAAAAAGAAAATAAAATTTTTATAGTGACTTATTTTAGCTTATCCAATCACATATTGCTCAGGATGCAACAACTACAATTTTACCAGCAACTTGGTCAAGATCCCTTTGGCCATTATAAGTGATGTGTCTTCCATTGAAAAGAAAAAAACAAATTTGTATATCAAAACATTTGGAACCATACAGAACATCACATTCAAGGCACAAGAAGAAATAAGCCCAAAAAAGTAAATACAAATGAAAGCACTCACCCATTAGGATCAATCTCGACAATGCCAATTTTTTCCATTTACTGGAGTATATGTCGAGCAAAAGACCCACTGCTTTTACAAATATGTGGTGGAGCAACAACATTCCTTCTACGACCCCAATATATCTTTCGGAAAGCCCCAACTCCAATTCCCTGGTTTAAATAGATTTTCCTGCCATTGATGCTGATATTAAGTTTTAAAAAATTGAATATGCTTAATTAGAGATTCTTAATTGAACCATGAAAAAAATTTAACAAAAACCAGGTCAAAAGAAGCATGATGGCATAAAATACTAGAGCATAGGTCCTTCAAAAAGCTAAGTCTAGTAAACTTTTTAAATTGTAGTATGATAAATTTTGGAAATCAAGTTTAGATGACTAGTAACTGAACTAAGCTTCAGAGGAGGAAACAAAAATCTAATATTTGAATGTACAAACATGTATATTACAAGAATATATCATGAAAAAATTGAATGAGCTAGTTAATGCAATAGAAATTCAAGAACTTTACAGAAATTCAATAATGGAACATAACACTATAGGAATAACATGTGTGTCTTTCTAAGAAAGCCACACCCCAACTGGTGTACTTGTACAATACTAATTTTAACTATGACCCCACAATATTAGGGCTCATGTTTTGTCTAGCTAATTTAAATTTTATTGATTTCAATAATAACAAATTTTAATACATGGATTCTAACTGTAGGATTTTTGGTAAAGTACCGTGGAACAATTTTTCTATCAATTTCGGGTCATGTTGTGATTTATCATCAAGATAATTTGAACACATTTGCTAATGTTATTATAATGGTATATCATTAGATGTGATCCAAAATATTAATGTAAAAGACTACATTTTTTTCTAAAGACTTTAAAAATACACTCAAGGGGCCATGGTCCAAGACAGAGAATGTATTTTTTGCTATAAAGAATTCAAATCAAGCTCAAATATTTCAGCTCTTTTCATATTTCTTGTCCAAAACATCACATTTGCTATCTTTCTCAAATTTTTCTTTTAGAGCTATCTTAAAATTTGTAGGTTAAAAATGGAGATGCAATTACTTCTGCAAACTATCTAATGTAGGTTGAAGGTGTCTTGACAAATACGTGTCATAAAAATAGACCATTCTATGGAGTAGGATCTTTGAAATATATAGCATTCAGGGGAAGAGATTAGAAAAAAAGACACAAAATTTAATGTTTCTACATCACATCACTTATCACACATAGGATTTTTATTTTTCTGATCAAACTAACCCAGGCACATAAGCCACTTGTGAAGCCTGGAAATCTTTAACAAATCCATTTTGTACATAGCCCACAACTATGGTCTTTGTCAAGGTTTTCTATCAAACAATTCACTGACCCTATCTATGCTTCCACCTTTATGTAAATGTTACCTGTGGTAGTTGCGATCTCAATCTTTTATGATTTATAGATGTCCGCACCCTATTCCCAGGCCATGAGGACATTGACAAAGTTGCAGAATTTGGTTTTATACTTGCCAATTTCATTTGCTTGCGAGTGTCTACAGTTTTTCTAAAATGTTTGTAAAAGGTTTGAAAAACAAAAGCATAGCTACTTACGTTTTTAATCATATCTCTGAAAATACAAACTCATTATCTTTGATGTTTAAATATTTTGAAGATATCATTTGCTATGAATGAGTATGATGTTAACGCTTGTAAAGGGATATTGAAAGATGTCTCTTCTTGTTCCGCAACGCATAAGATTATAGTTGTGCACATGAGAAAGACTATAGATGATTGTACAAAAAAAATGGAGAATCAATTTGAAGATAATCGCTTTCAAGCCCTCAAAAAAAGAAAATGTGATGGCAACTTTATTTCCCTAGCTAAATTTAATAAAGTGGTATATGTAGTTATGGCCAATTTTGAGTCAAGGGTGAATATTTCCAATCAAGGTAATCTACAAGTTTTAACTTTAATCGTATTCACATCTGCTCATGTGGAAAAGACTGTACTTCTTTGGGAGTCCATCAGAGAGACAATTTAGCTATTGTTAAGGGAGTTGAATAAGAGAAAAGTGAAAGTTAATAGATGACTCATCCTTAATTCAAATCAAATCAAGGAGGATTATCTTTTGTGTAAGCAGATCGTTGAAGAGAAGGCGCCATGAAACTGATGCACTTTTCAATCTTTTTTGGTTAGTTGTTTGTTCTGGGTTGGAATGATTTTGCCTGATATAGCTATTCTGTAATTTTTATTGTGGGTTGGAATGATTTTTCTTGATATAGATGTTAATCATTATATTTGTCAATTATTTTCCAAACACGATTCAAATCGAGGAGGATTATCTTTCGTGTAAGGAGGCCGTTGAAGGGAAGGCACCACAAAACTGAAGAATGGATATGCGATCTTCAATCTTTTTTGGTTAGTTGCTTGTTCAAGGATCTATTGAACACGACCAAACCATTTTGAATAAACAAAATATTGAATAAACAACAAATTGGATAAACAACAAATTGAATAAACAACATATTGAATAAATAACCAATTGGATAAATAGCAGAGTGAATAAATAATAGATTCAATAAATAGCTAATTGGCTAAACAACAAATTGGATAAAAAACATATTGGATAAACAACAGATTAGATAAATAGCATATTTGATAAACAATATTGGATAAATAGCTTATTGAATAAACAATAGATTGAATAAACAATAGGATATTATCTCCAAAACCTAGGATATTTGGTGTTTATATCCTAGGATCTTATCTCCAAAACTCAAAAGACACATAAAATAAAAATAAATTATATATATATATATAACTCACACTTGTCTCTTATGACCTTGGAGATAAGATCCTAGGCTTCAAGTGAAAGAAGTTGTGCAAGGTCTTAAAGAATAGGGTATGAAGTTGCCCAATATAAGCGAAGCCCTCTTGAAGGTTTTTGGAAGTGTATGAAAGCAGTCCTTGTTTACTTTTAGATGTATGGAATTTTCATAAATTAGATTCAAATATCTATAATTAATAATGAAAAATCACATCTCTTTACTTTTACCCGATATTAACACAAAAAAAATTAAAAAGAAATAAATTATAACATATAAAATTATATTAACATGCGCTTACTTTGGATTACCAACTCACTAATAATAAAATAGAAGCACGTGTGAAAGGGGATTATGAAAAATTACATTACTAATGTCACTAGTAATACAATAAACATGAATGTTTTCAATTAAATATGCATGCTTTCATTATTTCATATTATTATTTATACATAAGACATTACTTAGATTGGAGGCAGTGCCCACTATGTAATTCAACTAATATTGTATTAGTGTTATGAATCTTGTTTTGCACTTGTAGCATGATTTAACACATAGCTGACATGTGACCATGCTTTGGACTTCCTTTTCTATGACCTGTGACATTGGATTAATTAAATTAAATTTCTTGATTTTTTGTTAAAGTTGTTTGTAGTTCATGAAGTCATTGGTGGATCTATTTCACGATGAAACTGTTGAAGCACTTATACTTAGGAAGACCAGACTCTGTCATCTGTATGTAGTTGTTGTAGCCACCCTTTTAATATCCATAGAAGCATTTCTAGATGAAACTAGAGGAGAAAGATTTAGGTGCCAATGAGATCCAATTCATTTTTTATAAGCATATCATCTATTCCAATGACACGGATTGTCATGACCAGATCTGTATGATTAGAAGAACCTTCTTTAAACTGGCCAATATTATTAGGCAAAAAGAAAGAATTAGGGATAAACTACACATTACATTAGAAGAACATCTAGTGATGTTCCTAAATACGCTGGGCCACAATTTGAGGAATCGCAAGATTGCCCATAACTTTGGGCACTCTGGAGCTCTTAAAAGTTGCAAAGATCAAGAAGTAAATTCAAAAAAAAGAGAGAGTATAAGAATCTAAATATCTAAATTGTATTTGAGTCCACTAAATTAACTAACCAAGACCATGGAAGATATTGATTGCGGCCATTACCTATTAGAAACAATGAGAGGGGGGGGGGGGTGAATCAGTGTTTGTCTATTAATTATTTTTTAGAAACTATAAATTTGAATCAAATAGATAACCAATGAAGCATAACACATTAAATCATAACAAAAGATATGATTACGGGGAAACCTTGATAAAAGGAAAACCCCCATGGGAATTAGTAGCCACAAATGATTGTACTAGTATAATGAACCTGTTAAAGTTCATTTTCCCTATTAGGAGAAATCTTTACAATTCAAGTACGATGACCTTGTTAGGAGTCTTTACAAAAACCTTGTTAGAGGTGGTTGACTCACTGCCATAGCTCACTGCTCAATAAGATAAAGGCACATCCTCCTAATAACTGATATGCACTATATCAAAATGAACTATTGTAATGACACTATTGTTTGATCAGTTTCATTTATGTGCTGATGCTTAAAACTCTTGTAGACTTCTACTTCATACTGACTTTCTCATATTGATCTTCTGAATATCTTCTCTACTTGTTTCATCGACACACTAATACAAAAGTGCATGTCTAGTATATATACATGCCTGAATAGATGCGACTAATAACAAGACCTTAGTCAGCCCAAAAAAAAATATACAACACTTCCAAACAAATTGGCTTAAGCATATTTACATGAATGATTAATACGTAATTAAAAACTTATTACAATAGGCACATAGCCTTTACAAAACAAAATATTATACGCTAATTTAAACTCTGAGGTCGGCTCCATACTCTATTTTCTGAACAGTTAGTTGCACTTAATCTTCTAGTAACTTCTCTGTACTGTCATTTTGTACCATGCGTGTATAGGGTAAACAAACAAACAAACATATCATAGAGCTTATGTATGAACGCACATAGTCTGACTCAATCATACGCACGTGCACTAGTGCTCTGATCAACTGAATAACTCTGTATTGTTCTATTTCCTATACTTAGTCAATTTTACTCTTCAAAGTTTATTGTCAAAACTTCATATGACTTTGTTTCCATAATGAAAACACAAAATAAGTCATATACACCCTGATTGTCAACTTGCCAACAATCTCCCCCTTTGTCATTAATGGAAACAAAGGAAAGTGGCCAAGTTGCATAAATTTTGACTTAACAAAAAAAACATCATATTATAACTTTGGCTATATAACATACTCCTTACATACATTACTCCCCCTTTGAAAATTAATGACAAAGGTGTCAAAATTGTAAGTCTCTAGGTACTTACTCCAAGTAAATATCTGGATAAGCAATCTGAAGATTTTTGATCTCTTGCTGCCATAATGCCTTTAGTGCATCAACTGTCTGAAGATGGGTGCATAAAGCATATGTAAGCTTATCCATCTTTGTCATATCCATGCAAGGTCCTTGATCATAGGTTGCAATGGTTGCATCTATCTATTTGATTTTATTGTTCAAAACAGCTAAGGAGGGTGCAAGTGCATTTCTCAGTTGGGTCTGCCTGATCCTTATCTTTTTGATCTCCATATTAGATTTTTCAATCTTGTCTATCTTCCCTTGATAGATATTGTTGCATATATTGATGTCTTGGGATGATGTTTCAACTAATTGCCTTATGTTGTCAACCAACATATCTACATCCTCAATCTTCTTGCTGTGCTCAGAAGTGAGTTTTCCTTTGTTCATGCAATTTTCTATTACTTTCCTACCTTTTGATACCAACACTTTTAGAATAGTCTGACCAATATTCAATGAATTTAGATCTAAAGAGAAGTTCTTTACCAATTCATCCTATATTTCCTTTTTGTAATTTTCCTTTGCAGTTCTAGTAGCTGAGTCTACTAAACTTCTGAAGTGTGCTTTGAAGCTTGTTAAGATGTTATCTACATCATCAACTGATGTAATTTTAGCCACTTTCTTATCTAATGGAACTAGGTCATTCAAAATGTTCACTGACTCCAGAAAGAGAGGGTTTCTCATAACTTATTTCTCTTTGGCTTTCTCCATGGCTAAGACACTGATCTTGATAAAATCTTCTTCTCCCCATGCATCTAGGCTTGCTGAGTCAGGGGTTAAAATTGAAAACAATGAAGCTGATGGATGAATAGATGGAGTGAATATAGCATTTTGACTAGTATCCATACATTCACTTTTCACTGGGATCTCCATAATAGGTAGTTCATTAGATTGATTGTCTTCCTCATTATTCAAATCTGTTGAATCTTTAAGAGGAGCTTCATCTTGCTGTAAGGAAACATTATCCGTGCATACCTTTTCTATCTCTTCAGTGCTGACACTTGATTTTTCAAATTTGTCTGTCACTATCTGAATCTGTCATGGATATCTTAACATCATTGACTACAATGGTCTCTTCTGAATCTTTGGTTGTGTTAGAAGGTGATGAAACTGTGGGCACTGAATCCTGTGGACCTGTAATAGGCACATTTGGAATCACTGGTTCTTTATCCTATTTGGGAGGGACTAGAGTCACTTTAGCTAGAACTATTACATTTGAGACCTTTTTTTGATGGTTATGTCTCACTTTTTCAACACAGTCCCTTCGGCCTAGCGACAGAGACTAGTGTTGCAGCTTTGGTGTCAAAATTAACAACGGCTATACTATCTATCATTATTGCGATGGTACTAATTGTCACAATACGAGTTGGCTATGATGGTTACCATGCTATTGTTACATATTTTAGCTATCATTATTATGACACGTAGGCATCACATCTTATCTGTTGCTATTACGACACGTAAGATTTGTCTCTATTATGACATGTAGGTGTCGCATGTTAGCTGTCACTTTTTCAGACGTGCGATGAATTTTCTATACATGCGACGTCGAGCCGTCGGTAATTTACGATGGCCCGACGTTGCATGTATAGAAAATTTGTTGTACGTCTGAAAAAAGTGATGTCTAGGTGTCACAATACGAGCCGACTATAATGTTTATCATGCTGTTGTTAATTTTTTCTGTCGCTATTACGACACCTAGGCATCGTAGAATGAGTGTTGAAATTATGACAGACGTGTGAAAAATTTTCTATACATGCAACGTTGAGTTATTGGCAATTACCGACGGCTCGATGTCGCATACATTTTTTTAGTGTCACTTTAGAGTTTTCAAGAGTTTAGTGTCCTAGTGTCGCTATTTTCAGTAATTGTGGTTTTACTTATTTTGGAACCATGATTTTGGGTGCTTTATTTGGGATAATTCCATTAACGATTAGCCAAATAACTATAAAATAATTGGTATTACCAAATTAGTTCATCCAAAAACTAGAAGACTGTGACTGTCTGATAAGTACAAGTAGGATTCGTGAAAAGACATCAAGTGCCTAAAATGAAATAATTAAATAAAAATTAGAAATAAG
>MU227003.1:119411-142159 GCA_018584345.1 Thuja plicata
AAAGTTTTTTCTTCTTATTTTGTATATCTATGCGTGGTTATGGTTAAAGTTGTGGCTTTTAAAATTCTGGTTAGGGTTAAGATAATGGTTTAGGTTTATGTCATGATTAGGGTTAGGGTTGTGTTTATAGTTTTGATTATGATATTATATGCAAAAAAAATACACCTACTTCTTTTCCCTAATTGACCTTCAATATCTCTTCGGCGTACTTATTGCACCCTACAGTGCGATTGCTAGTTTTAAATAGGATCTACAATTCTAGATTCCATACTTGATATTGTCAATGCATCTACACATGTGATTCTAAACCAACCAATTAAACTAGCATAGATCTTGTCTCTTTAAATGCCGCCTCAATGAAATATTACTAATAGAATTATATATCTATCACTGAGGATAACTATTTATATAAGGATCATAGCCTCAAAGACTAAACATTTAAGATAGAATTTATTTTTCATGCATAAATTGAGTCTGCTAAACTAAAGTTCTAAATAAAGAACTCATCGCTTGATTTACATAGTTTAATTTAAGACATATAAATTGGAAAAAACTAAAGCTAGAGCTTATTTTTGTGTACTTAGAATGCAAAATCCAATAACTTAAACTAGAGCTCCTTTGGCATGAGCTATGCATCACATATTAATATTGTCAAAACACCCAATTCAAACCAGCAGGGAAAGAGTTTAAACTATTTATCTTTAAGAGAAATTTATGAGGGAAATATGTTGGTGTGAAGGCAATAAGTAGAGAACTCGCTACTATTCACTTGCATAATATTCTTTGTATTCTATCTTTTCTATTTAAATAAAATTCATTCAGTGGCCCTCGCAACCTTTTTTATTTAAAATGATAGAATAATTGTGCATTGTCCCACCTCAAGTGTATTTAAGAGTTAAAACATTGTATTTGTTTGAAATTTTCCCAATAACATCCCTGATAATGGGTTTTCCTTCAATCCAACTGAAAATCACCATGGTTTATCCAAACAAGGGAATGAATATCTAGGGCTTTGAGGAGCTCCTAGAGATACATTATTTGTTGATGAGGATACAAGATCCCATGGCTAGCGTGAAGCAAAGAGATTTATACATGCTCAGAGGGATATTTGAGGGATTCATGGCATCCACAAGGGCAAGCCGATTTATGATCCTCCGAGGATAGGATAATTTTCACTCATGCCTATATCTTGTGCATATATGTGCTCACTTTTATGAAGCCAAATGTATGTATATATGTAGACACAATGGGTCTGATATTAATAATATACATATAAAGATGCCTAATACATAACAATAGAAGAAAATCAAATGGTTTCTTATAATTGCGGATTTGCAAAATCAACTGGGTGTTGGAGATTTTTACTCACCTTGCAATGAACTAAATCGTGGGCAACATATCCTCGGGAAGTAGCTGAGCGGTTGTGTTACCGGGAAAAACCAAGCTCATCATTAGGGCCCTCTTCCACTCGCATGCCACAGCTTGATCACAATGCCTAATACAAAAAAATAGAAGAAAATCAAATGGTTTCTTATTACTGCGGATTTAGAAAATCAAATGGGTGTTGGAGATTTTTACTCACCTTGCGATGAGCTAAATCATGGGTGACATATCCTCGACAAGCAACTGAGCATGGTTGTGTTACTGGAAAAAACCAAGCTCATCATTAGGGCCCTCTTCTGCTTGCATGCCACAACTCGATCACAAATGAGCCTTTCTTTTTTTTTTTTTTTTTTTNAATGAGCCTTTCTTTTTTTTTTTTTTTTGTTTATAATCAAGAGAGTGTCACAATTACGATGGTATCGTCACTATTACAACAACATCGGGGGCACTTGGAAAAAAAAAAAAATCACACACAAATGGTAGCGCCATCAAAAATTGGCATCAGAATTTGACCCCAAATGTTGTAGTGGCTATAGGCATTGTTGATGGATACATGTGCCTATCCAAAAATACTTGCTCAAATGCTTTCTGAGTTTCTTCACCAACTAGTTCATACTCTTTGTTCATAATGTGAAGAGTTCTTGTTTTAGTTATGAGATGACATTTTACCAAATCTAATAGTATTTCTTTCTCATCATGTGAGAAAATAGGGAGAAGACTATCTAATGTTTCTTCTCTAATCCTCATATCTTCCTCTATTTCTTGTCTCTTCAATAGGTCTAGTATGTTCCATACTTTGTATGGTATGACTATCTTGAGTTCCAATACTGTCCTCTTAAACTTGATCATATGTGAGATAATCATAGAGTGAATTTCTAATTTATCTGTCTCTTGGTACTTTTCATAGACATTTTTAATAGAGTCTAGACTTCCTGCATTAAAAATTCTATTTATTCCTTAAGACTGTCAGACTAGGTCTGAATCCTACTTGAGGAGGGGCTTGAGTGTTCTTTACTTTTTTCCTTGTTGTCCTTGAGGATGGGTGACCTGTGGGAACTTGCTTCCTTCTTCTGGTCAACTTGCTTGGTATTGATGGTGGAGAGGAATCCAAGTCAATAGTAGTTGATGGCACAGATGTACCTTCATCAAAATTTTCTATTTTTACTTCTGCAGGAGTTTGTTTGAGCTCTCTTGCAATTTTAGCTTCCCTAGCTTTGTATAGGTCTTCTTGTGTGACCCCATGCACTTTTAGGATATTGGATGTAATCCTTGATGCCTTCCTTTTGTTATCTACACTGTATAAGAAAAAATAAACTTGATTTGTCTTCTCTTTGTATGTACCCCATCTTGGCTCATTTGGATCTTTAGGCGCAGATAAAAGAAATTGTGCATATCCTTCCAACACATGTTCTTCAACTTCATAACCAAGTGGATGAATCCATTTTGTTATTGGCTCAACTACTTCCATGCAAGTACAGTCGGTTTCCACCATGAAGCATATGGTGTCCTTGTATTTATCAACTATCTTCTCAGGTATCCTGAACCTCTTCTACATCATCTAATACAAACTTCAATGGATGCTTCTTAAACACATACCTCTTCTTCTTAGAAATGTCAAACACTGTAGGAGTAGCCATTACTTACTTGTTTCTTGCTTAAGTAGGGTTTCCATAGATTTTGAAATGATGCATCCGCTAGGGTTCCGTTTCAACTTTGATTCATCTTGCTAATCAACCAATCGATTTATCCTTCAACACTTTAATGCTAACTATTGTTGCACTCTTTGAATGCTCAATCTCAAATTCAAAGTGAGGATAAAAGATCTTTTAATGACTTATATAAAAGTAACTGCATTTAATGCTTGAAGATGTAACATGGTTAACACAGAGAATTTCAATCTTTGCTTCTGTCACTTTTCAAGCTATGCATCCATGCATACTTCCTCAATCTGTCACCAAATACATGAATTCATAGGCGCATACTCAAAGGTGAGTATACCAGCCACACAGGGGTTCAGAGCTAGAATAGCTCCCCCTAAGACCATGAGGGTCAAATAACTAGAAGTAGAAGGTGCGTCCACTATGTATGCATCTACTACCTTGTTCTTATCATTATCTTTCTTTACTTCAACCCATATTTTACCTGAATCTTCTGTAGCTTGTACAAACTTGACTTCACCAGATTCTTCAAATAAAGATTCTTTAGGCTTCTCCTGTTTTTGAGTTCTGGATCTACAGAACCTTTAGATGTGTTCAGCTTTACCACATGAGTGACAAATTATTGGAGGTCTATTGATAGTATTTATCATGCTGCACTTCTTGGCTACGTGTCCATTATAATTATATATCTAACATGTAATGTTCTGATAGTTTCTCTGAGGTTGATTTCTCTGATTGTGTTTTCAGATTTCTTTGATTCTGTTGTGATTGATTTCTTTGACTTGTTCTACAGTGAATAGCCCTGTGACCAAATTTATTACAGGAGTAACAATAGCCATTGAAAGGTCTTACCTATTTACAATCTCTTGCCAAGTGTCCATGCTTGTTACAAGCATAACAACATCTGTTAACTTTCTTGAGTTCATCTTTAGGTGGTTCTATTTTAGTCTCTGCAAGATTCTTAGTTTTATTTACTTTAGTAGATATCTCTTTTGCTTTCTTTCTTTATTGCATTGAATTGATTTCAATTTGAGCTACACTGTATCCAACACTAGTAGTACCACCTTTTATCTTCCATGCATAAAGTTGTGATTGAATTAGATCAGAACTTGTGTGTAGTTTATCAATCTTATCTTTTGCTTCTGTTAATTTAGATTCAATCTTTTTCTTGATGTTTTCCAACTCCAAGATTTTCATGTTTGCTTGTATAAGTTCATCATCTAATTGTTTACTCTCTTTGGTCTTTTCTTCAATAGTAGTTAGGCTATCTGTAAGTTGTTCATTCAGATCTTTAATCCTATCTTTCAAAGACATGTTTTCTTCATTCAGCTTTTTGACTATTTTTCCCAAATCATTTGTGGAGCAATATTTCAAACCTTTTCTTAATTTCTTGATAAGCATTTGGGAGCCATCAACTTTTAGTTTTAGTTCTTCATTTTATTTTTCAGATCTCTCAAGATCTTCAAGGGCTGCTTCAAGATTCTTTTTCAGATGTTTTTCTTCAGCTAAATCCATGATCTCCTCAAGTGGTTAAACTTTCTTTCAGAGGACCAGAGCTCTGATACCAATTGTTAGAAACACTGAGAGGGGGGGTGAATAAGTGTTTGTCTATTAATTATATTTTAGAAACTTTAAATTGGAATCAAATAGATAACCAATTAAGCATAACACATAATAAGAAGCCAAATATTTTCTCATCTAATCCTTTCTTTGCAATCTTTTCATCCAAAACTCATAAAAGAACACTAAAATCACATCAACTATTAATTCTGTAATAAATGAATTGATATATTATAATTAAAAAAAGATTACTTTTAAAAACACACTTTTCTATCAAAAACATTGTAATTTATTAGATAAATCATATAGGTTACTAACATTGGGGTAAAATTTTTTGCAATGCTCACTAAACAAAATACTTGCTAATAATTATTTTTAGATATAATTTGTGATGTTTATTCATTATTTTTCTGGTAAAATTAAACAAATTAAAGAAAATAAAAATAAGAAATATTGAAATATTAACCTTAGTCACAAAAATGCAAAAACAAAATTCCAATTCCAATTCTAGTTTTGTGGAACCAAATGCAAAACTTGCATCTTCTCAGTCATCTTCTAGGTGAACCAAATAGGACAAGCCCATATTCTAGAATTCATTTTGAGAATAGTAGAATTCCAGAATTCAGTTGAATTCCAAAATTGGCAATTCGAGCATACACAAATTCTGCGAAACAAATAGGCTCTTATCATGACAAATTTAGAAATATCTCAAGAAGTGATCAGTGTCTTGAGTGATGAATCAACAAATAGTAAAACATAGTCAAAGACACATTACAGTAGTAATTGACATTGTTTATAGCCCTGGTTCCAAACAAACCTCTCTCTAAAAATACAATGTAACTTTGCGCTATAAAATAAAAATGGAAAGTTTTATTTAATATACTTGAGAAAGTTATAATTTTGATAATAAAAACTAATAATTTTCATAATAAGATGTAATTTTTTTTTTTATATAATTTTAATTTCATAATAGAATGTGATTTTTTGTTTTATAAAATTTTAAGAAGGCAAGTTTCTCTTAATTCATTCTATAAGATAATTAGAAAGTGATAATATTTCATTACAATGTAATTTTTGTTTTATAAAATTTTAAGAGGGCTAGTTTCTCTTAATTCATTTTATAAAATAATTAGAAAGTGATAATATTTCATTTACAATATTAATATTTTTTGTATAAATAGAATGAATGGTTCTTTTATCTTATTAAATAGTTGGGAAGTGAAGTAATAAATTCATCTTCATATTATGGTATAAATTCATTCCTTACTTGCTCTAATTATTTTATCAAATCGAAAATTTGTGAGAATCACGGTTAATATTACTCATTGATCTGATTAAAAATTTAAATAAATAATGTCTAGGTATATGAAAAATAAGATGGAGAGAGAAAATTTAAAAATTATGCCATTACACAGTAAAGCATTGCTAATTGTAGCATTAGACTATTTATATATATAATTTTAAGGAAATTAAAAAATTATCTTCTTTATCTACAAAGGTGTCATTTCATAATTTTTAATGTTATGGTAGTTATCCTTTGATTTACTTATAAATTTATAGAGTAAAAGATAGAAAAAATTGCACTAATATTGACTAAAGATATCTTGCATAATAACCTAAACTTCTTTGGGCCCCACTGATCTCCCATTACTACTTGAATTAAATAGCTTAAAAGACATCAAATATTTTGCATTAGCATTTGGCTTCTTCAATAATATTGATAAAAAAATAAGATGATGAAGGGTACTCCCCTTATTAAACCAAACACACACAACACAGTAGGGAAATAAATAGAAAAATACAAGAACAAAACAATGGCAAGAACAAAAACACTTGATTTCTATTATCTTCAATCAAATGACATTACAATATTCAGAAAAGTAACATACTACAACCACATGGGAATTTTCATTACAAGAATCTGCAAGACAAAAGGCACAATCTACACTAGTGGAACTGAACCCTAAAATCCCCCTTCAACCCTATATAAGCAGTACAATTAAAAACCTTAGAATATTCTAGAAAGTGAAATTTTCTCATTTTGGCTCCCAATAGTTCAATTTCCCACCTTAAGTGATTTTTCTCTCGCTTCATTTTTGTATTAAAACTTGAGTCCTGAAGGAACAACTTCCAAAAACCATAACTTGTGAGCCGTTGAGTTGATTGGCTATTATGACCCCATTTTCAGAAATTCCATGAAGCACTCTACAACCCTAGACTAGTGAAATGCTATCAGATCAAAGTTTGATCCCCCTTTGGAGCCTCTAAGGCCTTCAAAACTGAGTTTAAGGTTTTTTGTACCACCCTACACCAATAGAAAAAATCAATATCTTCAAAACCAGACTTGATCTTTCTATGAAACTTTATCAAAAGACTTATATATCCAAAATGAACCTCCAGGGAAGAAATTGGAAAAATCCGTGCTCAAATGAACAACTTACTAAAAATAGCAACCATGTCCAAAGATAGCCCTTATTGAAAAAGTAGACAATATTTTTGGGTGATGCAAGATTTCTCTTACACCCTGGATACTCATGCATCATAAGAGATGAAGGAATTGAAGGGTGAAAAGTGATGAACCATAACTGATTAAATGTTTGAAGATGTTAAGTTGATGATCACCGAAATGCATACAGTTAATGCAAGATATTAAATCAGTTAATTTTTTGTATTGTCATTGATGTCAACTTGATATAATCTGAGTGGTTATATACAAAGCGTCAAAGACTTCAAAGAACTAGAAAGATTAAGGTTATGCTTTCAGCAATGCATAAAAGTTTAGTATGCACTAAGTGACAACAAACACCGATGGGCAGTGCATCCCGAAGGATAGAGAAACTTGAGAGGAAAGTCACAGTGATACCTAAGAAAGAAAAACAAGCAAGCATTATCGACAAGCAGAATTACAAGCATTACCAATGGATAGAACTTCACAGTGTTATCCGATGGAGAGACAACCCCAACAGATAGACAACCCCGATGGAGATGCTCGAGGACAACAAAAGTTTTTACCGAGCTAACAAAGAGTTAAAACACCGAAAAGAAATGAAGTTCAGAAATGACAAAAGACTTAGCTGGCAAGAGCTAAAGATGGAGTTAACTGGCTGTTAATATTTTTTTCATCGACAAGTCAAAATCCAGAGATAAGTGAGAGATTTAAAGTTGTTTTATTCCAGTTGTCAAGAAGATATCTACTAGATAAAACTGAAGTAAAGCTTTAAAACAAGATTGGCTTGAATTGTGGATCACGCAAAGAAAAAAAGAGTCAAGGAATTTGAAATGGTTAAATCATGTCTATAAAGAGACAATCTTATTCATTATGAATTAGGGGAGTGAATAGAGAAGAGGATATTGAAGATAAACTAATGAAGAAAGAATTCAATCAGACTTGATCAATCAAGCTGAAGAATAGAGCTAATTATGCATACACTGAGAAACAGAGAAGAAAAACATCACCAAGAAGAAATAAGTGGAGAAAAGGTATTGAAAAGAAACATTGATCATAAAGGTATTATGAGCTTACAATAGATGTGAAAATCTGCAAAGTATAGTTGTATATATGAACAGATCATTCATTGTTTCAATTTAACCATTGGATCAGAAAGTCTCTTAACCGAGCAGGACTTAACAATCCTTTATATATTAAGATACATCCTAAGGAGTATCAAAAGGTTTGGTCATGAAGATAGCATAGAGATTCCAGATATCAAGTGACAAACTACACTGGGTTTGGTCATGAAGATAGCATAGAGATGCCAAATACCAAGTGACAAACTATTCTATTTAAATCCTCTAACAAGGTCACACCTAATAGTGTGTTTGTAACATTTAATAGGGTTGGCTCTTCACCGAGCTCACTTCAGAAGAGTGAAAATTTTGGGTAACCGGTCCCAAGTGGTTTTTACCTTAACAGGGTTTCTATGTTAAAATCCATGTGTCAAATGTGTTTATGAGTCATTACTTTAGTGTTTTTCATTACACATGACTAAATATGGATTGATCAGTATACACTAAGTAATTTACAATATTTTGGTAAATGAAAGACTTCTAATTGGTAAACAGTAAGAATAAGGTTTAATAGTGAACTTCGAGCAGTAGTTATTTGCTAATATTATTTCAAGGCATTCATCTTGTAGGACTGAAGATAACTAGAAGCTTAATATTGTGGTACTAAGTTTTTGGGTTGATTTACTGGAATATTTTTTAGGCCACTCATTCAACCCCCCCTCTCAGTTATTCTAACAATTGGTTAGAGCTTGTGTTCTTAGAAGGAAGGTTTCAAAACGTAAGTAAAAAATCACAAGATGAGAAAATGAGATGTGCCCAATTTGAACAAGGACAACTTTGCATCACGGCAAAGTAGAATAAGACTCCACCTCTCAGGTATTGGAAATGATTTTATTCAATATTTAGATATTGAATATGTGTTTCCTACATGACCTTACACACTTGAGAAATTAAGAGAAAAGAATGAGCATAATTGCATGATGATAGAGCTTTCCTCCTCACTATCTTATGCTAAGTTTGAAGATGTCAAAACCTGCACCTCTACAAAGAAAATGTGGGACAAATTGAAGTTGGTACATGGAGGAAATGCTAATGTACTAAGAGATAAGCCATAAATCCTAAGAGGGAGGTTTGATGACCTAAGGATGAAAGAAGGAGAAAATATCACTCAGTATAGCTGCAGAATCAAAGAGGTAGTCAATGATATCCAAGGAGTTGGAGGTGTACTTGAAGAAGAGATAGTGGTAAGTAAAATCATAAGAACCTTACTCCCTGTATATTCTATTAGAGTATCTGTTATACAATAAATGAGAGCAATAGCAAACAATATTTTTACTCTAGATAGTCTGATTGGTAGACTGATTTCATTTGAGATGAATAACTTTGATAATAGTGTCTTACAATCTATAGAGTTTGCATTCAAATCTTCTTTGAAAATAAGTAAGTCAAGTCGTAAAAACACTATGAGGAATGATAGTGAAAGTGATAGTGATAACCAAGGACTTGATGAGATTCAAGCACTAATGGCAAGAAGTTTTTAGAGAGGCAAAGGTAGATACAAATGTAAATTAACAATTGTATGTTTTAATTGTAAAGAGATTGGAGACTTTGTTGCAAGATGTCCTAACAGAAGAAAAGATGATAGAAGTAATGACAGATCATATGAAAAGAAGTTTGATAGAGGTGATGATAGAGATTACCAAAGAAACCGACAATTGAACAAAAGTGATACTTGAGACTACAAGGAAAAAGGGAAGAAATCTTGTTACCTGGCTGAGAACAGAGCTGGAGATACTGAAACCAGATCGTATGAAGACATTGAGATTGTATTTGTGGCCATGAAGGATGATTCAAATGAAGAAGAAAGGTATGTAGAGACTGCACTCATATCTAAGGTTAGTAAAAATGATGTCTAGATTATAGATAGTGGTTGCACTCACCACATGACTGGTGATAAACAAAAGTTTGAAACTTTTGAGTACTATAATGGTGGATCAGTAAGAATGGGTAATGACTCACCTTGTCCAGTTGAGGGTAAATGAACCATAATGTTGAATAACCTGATCAAATGTAAAAATTATTATTCGGAAAAAGGACTTAATTATAATCTATTGATTATTTCACAGCTGAATAATAGAGGTCACCGAGTAGCATTTGAAAATAAGAAGGCAAAGATCTTCAATGAATCAGGAAGGTTGATCGAAACTGGTGAACAAACAAAAGGCAACCTTTTCTATCTTGATGATATAAACACCACATGTTTAATGGCTAGAAATGAGGACATATGGTTGTGGCATAAGAGATTATGCCATGTGAATTTTAACAAAATGATAAAGATAAGTAATAAAAGGAAAGTAAGAGGCTTACCAAGCATGTCAAAGCCCGACCATATCATGTGTAAGAATTGTCAAAAAGGTAAAATGACAAAGTCTAGTTTCAAGAGAAAATCCCATACATCTAATGCAATTCTAGAATTAGTACACACTGATCTATGTGGACCCATGAGAATAAAGAGTTACTATGGAGACATATATTTCATTCTCTTTGTAGATGATTATTCTAGAATGATGACAGTTATGTTCTTAAAAGAAAAATCAGAAGCATTGAAGATGTTTAGATGGTATAAAGATATGGCAGAAAAACAAAGTGATAAGGAATTAAAATGCTTGAGATTAGATAGAGGAGGGGAATTTATTTCAGATGAATTCACTAACTTTTGCAATGAGAAAAGAATTAAAAGATAGGTTTCTGTACTAAGAACACCACAAAAAAATGGGATTGTTGAAAGAAGAAATAGATCCATTGTTGATTGTGCAAGAACACTGATGATTGAGAAAAGCATCACTCAAACATTCTGGAGGGAATCTGTCAGTACTGTTGTCTACACATTGAATAGAGTAGAGTTGAAGAAAGACACCAAGAAGACACCCTATGAGCTATGGTATGGTTACACACCCAATGTAAGTTACTTTAGAATTTTTGGTAGTCAATGTTATATTTTGAAAGATGATGGAAATTTAAAGCTTGACTCCAAAAGTGAAGATGGAGTCTTCCTAGGGTATTCCACCAAAAGAAAGGCTTATAAATGTCTTAACAAGTCCACTAAAAAAATCATTGAAAGTGAAAATGTCAAAATAGATGAATATGCAGAGAAAAATGATGAGGAAATCAGAAAACAACCAGAAGACTACAAAATGTTTGTCTACAATGAAGAACCTAACACTCTGCCTGAGAAATAGTGTATCTCTCCCGAGCAACAGAACATTGCACCTGAGCATCAGGCTGTAAATACAAAAAATTAGGAAAATACTCAAGATGGTGTACCGAGTGATGGAGATCAGAATGAAGGTCAAGATGATGATTAGAATGATGAACACAGAGCTGAACCAAAACTTTCAAAGTATGTTAGAAGATGTCATCCACATAATCATATCATAGGAGACAAGAAGGCTGAAATGAGAACAAGAAGTAAGTCACTAAAAACTAGATATTTAATTTGTGACTTTGAGCCTAAATCTATTAATACTTCACTTGAAAATGAAGAATGGGTTAGTTATATGAATGAATAAATAGAACATATTGAGAAGAACAAGACATGGACACTAGTACTGAGACCAAATGACAAGAATGTCGTCGGTACCAAATGGATATTCAGAAACAATCTGAATGAGAATGGAGAAGTCACAAGGAACAAAGAAAGGTTACTATGCAAGGGGTATGCACAAGAAGAAGGCATTGATTATGGGGAAACCTTTACACCCGTTTCTAGACTAGGAGTAATAATTCTTCTTTCTTATGCTACATTCAAAGGATTCAAGGTATACCAGATGGATGTCAAATCTGCATTCCTAAATGGAATACTAGAAGAAGAGGTATAAATTGAATAACTAGAAGGGTTTGTTGATCCAAACAAGAGAAACATGGTATGTAGACTACATAAAGCCCTGTATGGATTGAAACAAGCACCTAGAGCCTAGTATGAAAGACTTTACTCCTATTTCATAAGCATTAGATTTGTAAGAACAAGTGAAAATAGAAATCTATACTTAAAAGAAGATTCTCATGATAATATTTTGATTGCTGAAATATTTTTTGATGATATCATATTTGGGGGTAATGATATGTTATGTAAATCATTTGCTGATGAAATGAGAAAAGAGTTTGAAATGACTATGTTTGGTGAGATCAAATTCTTTCTTGGTCTATAGATTCTTCAACAAGATGCAGGAATACATATCACTCAATCCAAATACATCAAGGAAATGCTGAAGATATTCAAGATGGAAGATTCCAAGCCAGTTGGAATGCCTATAGAAACCAGATGTAAGATGAAAAAAGAAGACAAATTAAATGAGGTAAATCATACCTTGTATATATCAATAATTGGAAAACTAATAAATGTTGTTCATACCAGACCAGATATAGCACATGCAGTTGGAATAGTTTCTAGATTCTCTACTAATCCCAAAGAATCACATATGACTATTTTCAAGAGAATTCTGAGATATCTAAAGAACACGGAGGTCTATGGCTTATGGTATAAAAGAGAAGGCAAATTTGAGCTTCAAGTCTATACAAATGTTGATTGAGCTGGAAACCTAAATGATAGGAAGAGCACAACTGGAGGTGCATTCGTCATGGGTGACAGACTTCTCACATGGATTAGTAAGAAGAAAGGATGCATCTCACAATCTACTACAGAAGCAGAATATGTGGGTGCTTCTACAAAATTCTCAAATATTGCATGGATAAAACAACTATTGGAAGGTATGAATATGAATTTTTTTGAACCAGTGATTATCTATTGTGATAATACCAGTGCAATTAACATATCAAAGAATCCAGTCATGCATGCTACAACTAAGAATATTTCTATCAAGTATCATTACTTAAGAGAACAAGTGCAAGAAAAAGAAGTGATACTAGAATATGTTCAATCCAAGGAACAATTAGCTGACATATTTACCAATCCATTACTGAAAGATATATTTGAGTACCTGAGCAAGAGACTAGGGGTCCAACCCTTGTCTATTGGTAACTAAGATGACTAGGGGATTGCATCAGCCTACACACAATCAAAAGATCATTCATGTTGATGCAAGTAAAGAAATAGACTGCAAATATACATCTTTACAAGCAAGGTTCTAATCTACACTAAAAAACATAAGTATTTATTGGCTAATATAGAGCTATGTTTCTGATGGAAGGGAAATTCAAGGAATATATTAAAAAAAGGAAATGACTTTTTCATTGTTGTCAAAGGGAGAGCGAATATCCTAAGGGAGAGATGCACCTAATGGGAGAGAATATCCAGATGGGAGAGAGAAAGTACACATGAATTATCTAGCATGAGTATCGTAAGGGAGAGATGACTTAAGGGAGAGATTGTTGTTAAAGGAAAAAATGATGATCAAGGTGAGGAACAGTAAAAGGGAGAGCGCAGATTAGAATCAGAAGTTGATACATCTATCTAGTAAAGGGATTGAAGATGGAAGAAATCACTCTGAAAGAAAAAAATCTAAGCTAGAAGAGCTTAGCGAGAGCCAGACATTTGTATTGGTTATAGAACAATAAGATTGGTAGATTGATGAACTACAACTGATTTATTTCATATTGTATTAGTAATAATATAGTGTGTTTCTATCAATGCCAAAGGGAGATATTGATGAACCATAACTGATTGAATGTTTGAAGATGTTAAGTTGATGATCACTGAAATGCAGAAAGTTAAAGCAAGACATTAAATCAGTTAATGTATTTTATTGTCATTCATGTCAACTTGATATAATCTGATTGGTTATATATAAAGTGTCAAAGACTTCAAAGAACTAGAAAGATTAAGGTTATGCTTTTAGTAATGCATAAAGTTCAGTATGCACTAAGTGACAACAAACACCGATGGGCAGTGCACCCCTACAGAGAGAGAAACCCAAGTGGAAAGTCACAGTGATACCCGAGAAAGAAACTTGAGAAAGCATTACCAATGAGAAGAATCATAAGAATTATCAATGGAAAAAACTTCATAGTGTTACTCGATGGATAGAAAACCCTGATGGACAAACAACCCCAATAGACCAACAACCTGGATGGATAGGAAACCCCGATGGAGATGCACGAGGAGAACATAAGTGTTGACCAATCTAACAAAGAGTTAAAACACCGAAAATAAATGAAGTTTAAAAATGACAAAAGACTTAGCTCGCAAGAGATAAAGATGGAGTGAACTGGTTGTTAATATTGTTTTCATCGACAATTTAAAATCTAGAGATAAGTGAGAGATTTAAAGCTATTTTATTCTAGTTGTCAAGAAGATATCTACGAGATAAAATTGAAGTAAAGCTTTAAAACAAGATTGGGTAGAATTGCAGATCACGCCAAGAACAAGAAAGTCAAGAACTTTGAAATGGTTAAATCATGTCTATAAAGAGACAATCTAATTCATTATGAATTAGGAGAGTGAATAGAGAAGAGGATGCTGAAGAGAAACTGATGAAGAAAGACTTTAATCAGACATGATCAATCAAGCTATAGAACAAAGCTAATTCTGCAGACATCGAGCAATAGAGAAGAACAAAATCACCAATTAGAAAGAAGTGGAGAAAAGGTATTGAAAAGAAACATTGATCAAAAATGTATTATGAACTTATAATAGATGTGAAAATCTACAAAGTATATTTGTATATGTGAAAAGATCATTTGCTGTTTAAGTTTAACCATTGGATCAAAAAGTCTCTTAACTGAGTAGGACTTAACAATCATTTATATATTGAGATACATCCTAAGGAGTATCAAAAGGTTTGGTCATGAAGATAGCATAGAGATGGCAGATATCAAGTGACAAACTACATAGGGTTTGGTCATGAAGATAGCATAGAGATGCTAGATATCAAGTGACAAACTATTTTATTTAAATCCTCTAACAAGGTCACAACTAACAGTGTGTTTGTAACCTTTAATAGGGTTGGCTCTTCAACGAGCTCACTTTAGAAGAGTGAAAATTTTGGGTTACCGGTCCTAAGTGGTTTTTCCCTTAACAAGGTTTCCACGTTAAAATCCATATGTCAAATGTGTTTATGAGTCATTAATTTAGTGTTTTGCATTACACAACTAAATCTGGATTGATCGGTATACACTAAGTAATTTTACTCTATTTTGGTAAATGAAAGACTGCTAACTGGTAAACAGTAAGAATAAGGTTTAACAGTGAACTCTGAGCAGAAGTTATTTGTTAAGATTATTTCATGGCATACATCTTGTGAGACTGAAGATAACTAGAGGCTTAATATTGTGGTACTAAGTTTTTGGGTTTATTTATTGGAATATTTTTTAGGCCACTGATTCACCCCCCCTCTCAGTTATTCTAAAAATTGGTATTAGAGCTTGTGTGCTTAGAAGGAAGGTTTAAAGACCTAAGAAAAAGATCACAAGATGAGAAAATGAGATGTTCCCAAGTTGAACAAAGACAACTTTGCATCATCGCAAAGTAGGATAAGACTCCACCTATCAAGCATTGAAAATTATGTTGCTCAATACTTGGATAATGAATATGTGTTTCCTATAGGACCTCACACACTTGAGAAATTAAGATAAAATAATGAGCATAATTCTATGATGATATAAATCTCTTCCTCACTCACCAATGCTGAATTTGAAGATGTCAAAACCTGCACCTCTAAAAGGTAAATATGGGATAAATTGAGGCTAGTACATGGAGGAGATGCTAATGTACTAAGAGCTAAGGAAGAGAGCCTAAGAGGTAAATTTGATGACCTAAGAATGAGAGAAGCAAAAAATATCACTCAATATAGCTGCAAAATCAAAGAGGTAGTCAATTCTATCTGAGGAGTTGGAGGTGTACTTGAAGAAGAGATAGTGTTAAGTAAAATCCTAAGAACCTTACTACCTGTATATTCTATTAGAGTATCTGCTATACAATAAATATGAGTAGTTGCAAACAATAATGTTACTCTAGATAGTCTGATTGGTAGACTGATTTCATTTGAGATTAATAACTTTGATAATAGCGTCTTACCATCTATAATGTCTACAATCAAAAATTCTTTGAAAATAAGTATCAAGTCATAAACACACTATGAGGAATGATAGTGAAAGTGATAGTGATGACTAAGATCTTGATGAGATTGAAACACTAATGGCTAGAAGATTGCAGAGAGGCAAATGTAGATACAAAGGTAAATTACCACTTGTATTTTTTAATTGTAAAGAGATTGGACACTTTGCTACTAGATGTCCTAACAAAATGAAAGATGACAGGAGTAATGAAAGATCATATGAAAAGAAGTTTGATAGAGGTGATAATAGAGATTACTGAAGCAATCAACAATCTGACAAAAGAGATACCCAAGACTACAAGGAAAATGGGAAGAAAGCTTGTTACCTGGCTAAGAACAGAGCTGCAGACACTGACACCGAATCTGATGAAGACATTGAGATGGTATTTGTAGCCATGAAGGATGATTCAGACGAAGAAGAAAGGTATGTTGAGACTACACTCATATCAAAGGTTAGTAAGAATGATGTCTGGATTATAGATAGTGTTTACACTCACCATATGACTGGTGATAAACAAAAGTTTAAAATGTTTGAGTATTATAATGGTGGATCAATAAGAATGGGTAGTGACACACCTTGTCCAATTGAAGGTAAAAGAACAATAATGCTGAATAACCTGATCAAATGTGAAAAGGCATACTAGGTAAAAGGACTTAATTATAATCTATTGAGTGTTTCACAACTGAATAACATAAGTCACTGAGTAGCATTTGAGAATAAGAAGGCAAAGATCTTCAATGAAACAAGAAGGTTGATCGGAACTGGTGAACGGATAAAAGGTAACCTATTCTATCTTGATGACATTAAAACCACTTGTTTAATGGCTAGAAAAAAATACATATGGTTGTGGCATAAGAGATTATGTCATGCAAATTTTGACAACATGATTAAGATAAGCAATAAAAGGAAACTAAGAGACTTACCAAACATGTCAAAGCCCGAGCATATCATGTGTAATAATTGTCAAAAAGGTAAAACGACAAAGTCTAGTTTCAAGAGAAAAGCCCATACATCTAATGCAATTCTAGAATTAGTCCATACTGATCTATGTAGACCCATGAGAACAAAGAGTTACTATGGTGATAGATATTTCATTCTCTTTTTTGATGATTATTATAGAATGATGACAGTTATGTTCTTAAAAGAAAAATCAGAAGTATTCAAGATGTTTAAATGGTATAAAGCAATGATAGAAAAACAAAGTGGTAAGGAACTAAAATGCCTAAGATCAGATAGAGGAGGAGAATTTGTTTTTGATGAATATTCACTAACTTTTGCAATGAGCATGGAATTAAAAGATAGGTTTCTACACCAAGAACACCACCGCAAAATGAGATTGCTGAAAGAAGAAACAAATCCATTGTTGATTGTGCAAGAACACTGATGATTGAGAAAAGCATCACACAAAATTTCTGGAGGGAAGCTGTCAGTACTGCTATCTACACATTGAACAGAGTTCAATTAAAGAAAGACACCAAGAAGACACCCTATGAGCTATGGTATGGTTACACACCCAATGTAAGTTACTTCAGAATTTTTGGTAGTCAATGTTATATTTAGAAAGATGATAGAAATGGAAATCTTGACTCCAAAAGTGAAGAATGAATCTTTCTAGAGTATTCCACCAAGAGAAAGGCTTATAAATGTCTTAACAGTCCTCTAAAAAAATCATTGAAAGTGCAAATATTAGAATAGATGAATATGCAGAGAAAAATGATGAGGAAAGAAAAAAAGAACCAAAAGAATACAACAGGTTTGTTTACATTGAAGAACCTGACACTCTACTTGAGAAAAAATGTATTGCTCCCAATCAACATAACATTGCACCTGAGCATCAGGCTAAAAATACCAAAAATTAGGAAAATGATTTTCTGAGTGATGGAGATCAGAATGAAGGTCAAGATGATGATCAAAATGATGAACATGGAGCTGAACCAAAACTTTCCAAGTATGTCAAAATACACCATCCACAGAACTAGATCATAGGAGACAAGAAGGTTTGAATGAGAACAAGAAGTAAGTCACTGAACACTAGATGTTTAATTTGTGATTTTGAGCCTAAATCTATTAATACTTCACTTGAAAATGAAGAATGGGCCTGTGCTATGAATAAAGAGATAGAAAAAATTAAGAATAACAAGACATGGACAATAGTACTGAGACCAGATGAAAATAATGTCATCGGTACCAACCAAGCTGAATGAGAATGGAGAAGTCACAAGGAACAAAGTAAGGTTTGTATGCAAGGGGTGTGCACAAGAATAAGGTATTGATTATGGAGAATGGTGCAAGAGCACCCTTGAGAAGCCAGTCAGATTGGTGGTATCATGTCATTTTGGGTGTGTGAGAGTGTTAAAGACCCTCTTGAAGGGCATTGTAATTATATAAGGTCATGTGGACCAAGTGTGGTTCAGTTAATGTAAAAATTGTGCTTTCTGTTAGGTCAAAGTAGTGCATTTTGGCTCATTAATGGCATTGTACTTGATAATATGGTCAAGTGGAAAGTTGATGTTTTTCATGTCTTTAGGGTCCTATGAAACCCTAAGAGGTCTAACTAGGGTTAGTTAGGTTAGATTAGTGTTAAAACACTTGAAAATTTCAAATATGTAAAAATGTTGCTATGCAATGTCATTAGCAACTTTTAAAAGTTGCTTAAAACATTTTTTGTTGTCTTAAGGGTTTTGAGGTTTAAGTTGTTTTTGAACCCATCCAAGGAGTTAGGCACGTCTATTGAGGGGATATAAGGAAGGAAAACCCTAATTTGAAGGGTTGGAAGTGATTGTACATACTTTGGGTTTTGGAGCCAAGTAGTTTTTGAATGACAGAGTAGTAGAATTGAAGAAATTTGTGTTTTCTTGTTGTGCATGGATTAGATTGAGGATTGTGATCATTTTATGCCATTTTTGGGCATGTTGTAAAGGGTTTTCAGTATTTATTTTGCTCTGTAATTACTTTCCTTTTGGTTTTTGTAAATTAGTTTGTTTTAGACAGTCTGTTGTCCAAGTCTGACAGAGAGGCAAAGATGTGGACCTAAATCCACTTCCCACCATTGGTTCTATACAACCACTTGGGAATGGAGAATAGGTCCATGGATCTTCACGAATCTAGAAGGAGGAGCTCTAGAAGTGCATGCAATGATTTTTAAGGTCTTTCCCTAGGTGAGTTGAATGAGAAGCCCGGCTAGGAAGACCAAGTAGAAGATAGGTTAAAATTGCAGGAGGTTGTTTTCATGAGACAAGAAGGCCATGGATGTAATGCATGATGTTGTGCAGGTACTCAAGAATGAGGAGGTTTCCCAAGAATTCATCTTACCAAGTTTTGAAGCCAAAGACCCAAGACTGGTCTAAAAACAAGGAAGAAGCCCTATTTCAGAAACACGGTGTATGGACAGAGTTGGACCCTGAAACCTAGAAAATCTTGGTGGGTTTTTGCCTTACATGTGAACTGCCAACACATTTCTAGGGGTCCTTTGAGGAGTTTTAGTTGTATTAGAGATTTCCTAGATTTAAGGAGACCTAATTGTCAAAAAGGCTACAAGGCCTAAATCTTAGGAATCTAGAGCTCGATTGGTAAGTGAATATCATTGGCAAGTTGAGACCCCATCTTGGAGTCAAGAATGGAGTGTAATGAATGTCCTTGACCTCCTGCAACTCAAATCAATGGTTAGGGCTTGGAAGGTGTAAATGTGAGGATTTCTTTTAGAGAACAAAGTGTTGGAACCTGACAAGATAGGTAGATTCGGTAGAGGAAGAAGTGTATCTTTCCAAGAGTTAGAGGGTGGATTGTGGAATCCCTAAGAGGTCCTAGGAGTGACCTAAGAAGAGTTCAAGAAAAATCAAGGAGGTATCCATGTTTCTCCCTATCAGAGTGGTATCAGAGCATAGGTTCAAGATTTGGGAAAGTAGTGTTGTAGCAAGTGGATGTTGCAGACCAAGGACTCAAGTGTAGAGTCAAGTGCATCTAGAAATATGGTGACCAATGCTGAATTGGCCAAGAAAGTTTAAGAACAAGAAGAGGACAATAGACTACTAAGAGAAAGATTGAGCCAATTATAGAAACTCTTAGGAGAGGTCCAAGATAAGGCAGACAGAGTGAAGGACAAGGTAGACCAGAAAGAAGAAAAAGAAGCTAAGGAGAAGGAGTTGGACTTAGAAGAAGAAGCACCTACTCCTGATCTGGTCTTACCAGAGGAACCCTTCTTGAAGGCACTCAAGGCCTTAAGTGGTAAAGCCTTGGAGGGTGTGCCACTTTTTAGTGGACAAATGGATGCTGATCTAGTTATAGACTAGATAGACAGTCTTGAAAATCACTTTGAATGTGATTGTGTGATAGATTCTCAGAAGTTGAAAGTTGCTAAGTCTAGGTTGAGAGGACCAGCACTTACCTAGTGGAAATATGTCCAGACTGAGAGAGAGAAAGAGGGAAAGAACCCTATTGTTACATGGAAGGGTATGTTAGCCAAGTTGAAGTAGACTTATATACCGGATGACTATGAAGTCCAAATGCATAGGAAGAGACAAAACCTTAGGCAGAAAGACCTTGATGTCCAAGCATATACTAAGGAGTTTCAAAAGTTATTCTTAAGATCCAAGATAGTGGAGGATGAGAGCATCAGATTAGCTAGATAGAAGAATGGACTCAAGTTGTTTATACAAGAGGAGATGAGTCTTACTACCTTAACCAGTGTGAGACAATGCTATCAGATGGCTTTAAAGATAGAAGAGAAAAGCAAGAGGAAACATGATCAAACCTCAAGAGGGAGAGGTAGAGGAAAAGAGAATAGAGGACATAGAGGTAGCTTTGCTGACAGAGGCAGTGATTATAGGTCTTAAGGAGAATCCAAATTGACTGAGATAGTCAATGAGACTAGTGGAAGAGGTAGCATGAGTAGAGGAAGAGGATACCAAGGTGGAGGAAGAGGTAGATTTGGAGGTTCAGGCAGAGCCTCACACTTTGCAAACATCAAATTATTTCATTGTAATCAACTAGGCCATCCAGCCTATAGATGCCCTAAGAAGGCTTCTAGTTCACATGGGGAAAAGAGTGTGAATTACCTAGCCCAAGAAGAAATTAGTAGTGTTAAAGCTCCTAAAATTAACCTTGATTCAGAGAGTGGGGAGAATCTAATGATTAGGAGGATTCTCATAAAGGAACCTGTCAAAGAAGAAGCTAAGAAAAGGAGGGCACTTTTCAGAGTGAAGTGCAAGATACTTGGCAAAGTTTGCAGGATGATCATAGACTCAGGGTCTACTAATAACATCATCTTAGAGGAGGCAGTCAGTAAGCCAGGCCTAACCAAGATACCTCATACAAACCCTTATAGAGTTACATGGTTGAATAAGGGTCAGCATCTTCTTGTAAATGAGCAAGCATGGGTTGATTTTTCAATTGGAAAATATGTGGATAGAATATTTTGTGATATACTCCCAATGGATGCATGCCACCTACTTTTAGGTAGGCCATGGTAGTTTGATAGGAAGATAGTTCATGATGGGGAGAAGAATTCCTATTCTTTCAAGAAAGGTGGGGTCACCTATAAAATTTAGTCACTCATTGATGATGAGGGGTCTATATCAGCAGGGCCTAATGTCTTATTGCAAGGAGGTAAGGAGTACATGCAAGTTGTAAATAATGGAGAAGGAACACACTATGCCATTATGCTTAAGCCTAGTGAAGAGAAGAAGATGGAACAAGCACCATTACCAAAGGAGGTGCAAGAGTTGCTAAAGGAGTTTGAAGACATAGTTAGTGATGGGTCACCTGCAATGTTACCACCTCCTAGAACCATAAGTCATCAAATTGACTTCATACCAGGAGCATCTCTGCCAAATAAGGCTGCATAGAAGGTGACTTCTGATCAAAACAAGGAAATAGCTATTCAAGTCCAAGAAATTTTGGACCAAGTTCTAATCAGGCAAAGCATTAGTCCATGTGCAGTACCAGTGGTTCTAGCATCAAAAAAAGGAGGTAAGTGGAGGCTTTGTACAGATTCAATGGCAATTAATAGGATCACTAGAAGCTACATATTTCCCATTCCTAGGATTGAAGATCTTATGGATTGTTTAGGAGGAGCAAGGTACTACACTAAGTTGGATTTGAAGAGTGGGTACCACCAAATCAGAATTAAGGAGGGGGATGAATGGAAAACAACATTCAAGACTAAAGAAGGGTTCTATGAATGGTTGGTCATGCCCTTTGGGCTTAGCAATGCCCCAAGCCCCTTTATGAGGTTGATGAATGAAGTGTTAAAGGACTACATAGGCATATTTGTAGTTGTGTACCTTGATGAAATCCTCATTTTTAGTTGACAAAGGAGGAACACCTCCAACATTTGAGAATTGTGATGAAGAAACTTCATGAGGAGAAGTTATCCATAATTTGGAAAAATGTGAATTTATGAAGCAGGAGCTGATCTATCTTGGGTTTGTGGTGTTTCAAGAAACCTTGAAGATGGATCCTAGCAAAGTTGAAGCAATACTAAGCTGGCCTACCCCTACATGCAGCACTGAGGTAAGGAGCTTCCATGGGCTTGCCCAATTTTATAGGAAGTTCATTAGAGGTTTTAGT
>MU227003.1:142209-161055 GCA_018584345.1 Thuja plicata
GAAGTTCATTAGAGGTTTTAGTGAAATATGTGCACCAGTCTTAGATACAATAAAAGGTGGAGTAAAAACTAAATTCAAGTGGACTCCAGAGGCTGGTAAGGGTTTTGAGTGGTTGAAAAAGAGAGTGGCTACACAACCTATTTTGGTTTTACCAAATTTTGATAAGTTTTTCACCCTAGAGTGTGATGCAAGTGTTATAGTTTTTGGGGCAGTTTTGAACCAAGAGAATAGGCTAGTGGCATTCTATAGTGAGAAGTTGAATGAGGATAAGAAGAGGTATTCCTCTTATGACCTAGATTTATATGCATTGGTGCAATCCTTGAGGAAGTGGAGACACTATTTGTTGCCAAAGGAATTTGTGGTTTATATTGACAACAAAGCTTTGAGTTTTATCAATTCTCAGGAGAAGTTGAGCAATAGACATCTCAAATGGATGGAATATTTGCAGGCCTATACCTTCACCATCAAACACAAGAAAGGGAAGTTGAATAAAGTAGCTGATGCTTTAAGTAGGAGAATCTTGATAGTCCAAGAGGTGCAGCTACAAATTATAGGTTTGGAGAGCTTCAAGGAGCTCTATGAAGGAGATGACGACTTCTCGAAAGCATACAAGGTATGTAAGGATTTCAAAAACCATTTCCATAGTCAATTTGCAGACTATACCATTCTAAATGATCTCTTATTTAGAGGAGGATAGCTATGTATTCCTAGGGGATCTATGAGGGAGAATGTGATACAAGAGAAGAACAATGGGAGTTTAAGTGGCCACTTTGGCCTAAACAAGACACTAGATCTAGTACAAAGGTTCTATTATTGGCCTAAGATGTAGAAGGACATTAGAAAGTATGTGGAGCAATGCTTGGTATGTCAGAAAGCTAAGGGTACCTCTTCTAATGTGGGTTTGTACCAACCTCTACCCATTCCTAATAGGCCTTGGGAATGTATTAGCATGGATTTTGTGGTTGGGTTGCCTAGGAACAAGACTGGTTTGGATAGCATATTTGTGGTGGTAGATAGGTTTAGTAAGATGAGCCATTTCATTTCTTGCAAAACCACCCATGATGCCAGTCATATAGCACATTTTTTCTTTAAGGAAGTGGTCCAGATTCATGGTTTACCCATTAGCATAGTATCTGACAGAGATGTAAAATTTATGGGTCATTTTTGGAAGACCTTGTGGACAAGGTTAGGAAATAACCTATCATTTGGGTCAACCTATCATCTCCAAACTAATGGTCAGATTGAAGTTATCAATAGAGTGCTAGGAAATCTCTTTAGATTCTTGACAAAGGAGTATGAAGTGATGTGGGATCAGTTGTTACCATAGACAGAGTATGCCTATAATGACAGTGTTAATAGGACAACAGGAAAAAGCCCCTTTGAAGTAGTTTATGGGCTACACCCTAGAGGTGTGTTGGAGTTAAGACACTTGGCACATGATGAAGGTAAGAGTGCATATGCAGAAGACTTCACTCAGTCAATGAAGGAGGTTCATGAACAAGTGAATAAGAAGCTCCAAGAGGCTATACAAAGACTCAAAGCCAAAGTTGATGAAGGAAGAAGAGATATTTAGTTTGCTGTGGGAGATCTTGTAATGGTACACCTTAACAAATCTATATTTTAGAAGGGAGTCCCCACCAAACTTCAAATGAGGAGGATAGGTCCTTGCAAGATTATTGCAAAATATGGGAAAAATGCTTATAAAATAGACTTGCCATCAGATTTGGAAATATAACCTATCTTTAATGTGCAAGATTTGGTGATGTATAAAGGGCCTAATTCAGTACAAACTGATTCACAGTCAGACAGTAAGGAAATAGCAAAAGATGTTCAGATTTCACCCACACCAACACCAATAGCTGTAAAGATTTTGGACTCTAGAGTGAAGAAAAAGACTAGACATGGAACTTACATGGAGCATCTCATTAAGTGGGAAGGAAAATAAGAGGCTAAAGCTACTTGGGTGGCTGAGAATGAGTTCAAGAGGCAGGGAGTTGATCCTAAGCTCCTGTCACTAGAGCTGACTTAAGTTCTTAGCCTTGGTAGTATGGTGCAGGAGCGCCCTAGAGAAGCCAATAAAATTGGTGGTATCATGTCATTTTGGGTGTGTGAGAGTGTTAAAGACCCTATTGAGGGAATTGTAATTATATAAGGTCATGTGGACCAAGTGTGGTTGAGTTAGTGTTAAAATTGTGCTTTCTGTTAGGTCAAAGTAGTGCATTTTGGCTCATTAATGCATTGTACTTGATAATGTGGTCAAGTGGCAAGTTGATTTTTTCATTTCTTTAGGGTCCTATGAAACCATAAGAGGTCTAACTAGGGTTAGTTAGGTCAGATTAGTGTCAAAACACTTGAAAATTGCAAATATGTAAAAGATGCAAAAATGTTGCTATGCAACATTAGCAACTTGTAAAAGTTGCTGACAACATTTTTTGTTGTCTTAAGGGTTTCGAGGTTTAAGTTGTTTTTGAACCCATCCAAGGAGTTAGGAACATGTGTTGAGGGGATATAAGGAAGGAAAACCCTAATTTGAAGGGTTGGAAGTGATTGTACAAATTTTGGGTTTTGGAGCCAAGCAATTTTTGAATGACAGAATAGCAGAATTGAAGAAATTTGTGTTTTCTTGTTTCACATGGATTAAATTGAGGACTGTGATTATTTGATACCATTTTTGGCCATGTTGTAAAGTGTTTTCAATAGTTAGCTTTCTTTGTAATTACTTTCCTTTTGGTTTTTGTAAATTAGTTTGTTTTAGACAGTCTGTTGTCCATTTCTGACAGAGAGGCAAAGATGTGGACCTAACTCCACTTCCCACTTGGGAATGGAGACTAGGTCCATGGATCTTCAGGAATCTAGAAGGAGGAGCTCTGGAAGTGCATGCAATTATTTTTAAGGTCTTTCCCTAGGCGAGCTGAATGAGAAGCCCGGCTAGGAAGACCAAGTAGAAGATAGGTTAAAATTGCAGGAGGTTGTTGTCATGAGACAAGAAGGCCATGGATGTAATGCATGATGTTGTGCAGTTACTCAAGAATGAGGAGGTTGCCCAAGAATTCATCTTACCAAGTTTTGAAGCCAAAGACCCAAGACTGGTCTAAAAATAAGGAAGAAGCCCTATTTCAGAAACAGGGTGTACGGATAGAGTTGGACCCTAAAACCTAGAAAATCTTGGTGGGTTTTTGCCTTACATGTGAACTACCAACATATTTCTAGGGGTCCTTTGAGGAGTTTTAGTTTTATTAGAGATTTCCTAGTTTTAAGGAGACCTAATTGTCAAAAAGGCTACAAGGCCTAAATCTTAGGAATCTAGAGCTCGATTGGTAAGTGAATATCCTTAGCAAGTTGAGACCCCATCTTGGAGTCAAGAATAGAGTGTAATGAAATTCCTTGAACTCCTACAACTCAAATCAATGGTTAGGGCTTGGAAGGTGTAAATGTGAGGAGTTCTTGTAGAGAACAAAGAATTAGAACCTGACAAGATAGGTAGATTCTTGGTAGAGGAAGAAGTGTATCTTTCCAAGTGTTAGACTGTGGATTGTGGAAGCCCAAAGAGGTCCTAGGAGTGACCTAAGAAGAGTTCAAGAAAATGCAAGGAGGTATCCAAGTTTCTCCCTATCAGAGAAACCTTTGCACCCATTGCTAGACTAGAAGGAGTAATAATTCTTCTTGCTTATGTTGCATTCAAAGGATTCAAGGTATACCAAATGGATGTCAAATCTGCATTCCTAAATGGAATACTGGAAGAAGAGGTATACATTGAGCAACCAGAAGGGTTTTCTGATCCAGACAAGAGAAAAATGGTTTGTAGACCAAAAATCCTTGCATGGATTGAAACAAGCACCTAGATCCTAGTATGAAATACTTCACTCCTATCTCATAAGTATAGGATTTGTAAGAACAAGTGAAAATAACAATCTGTACTTAAAATAAGATTCTGATGATAATACTAATTGCTGAAATATTTGTTGATGATATCATATTTGGGGGTAATGATATGTTATGTAAATATTTTTCTAATGAAATGAGAAAAGAGTTTGAGATGTCGATGTTTGGTGAGATCAAATTCTTTCTTGGTCTATAGATTATTCAACAAGATGCAGACATATATATCACACAATCCAAATACATCAAGGAAGTGTTGAAGATATTCAAGGTGGAAGATTCCAAACCAGTTGGAACACCTATGGAAACTGGATGCAAGATGACAAAAGAAGATAAGTAAAATGAGGTAAACTAGACCCTATATAGATGAATGATTGGAAAACTAATGTATGTTGTTCATACTAGACCAGATATTTCACATGCAGTTGGAATAGTTGCTATATTCTCTGCTAATCGCAAAGAATCACACATGACTATTGTTAAGAGAATTATGAGATATCTGAAGAACATTAAGGACTATGGCTTATGGTATAAAAAAGAAGGCAAATTTGAGCTTCAAGTCTATAAAGATGTTGATTGGGCTAGAAAATTAGATGATAGAAAGAGCACAACTGGAGGAGCATTCTTCATGGGTGACAGACTTGTCACATGGATAAGCAAGAAGTAAGGATGCATCTCACAATCTACTGCAGAAGCAAAATATCTGGCTGTTGCTGCAAACTGCTCAAATACTGCATCGATCAAATAATTACTAGAAGGTATGAATATGAAAATTCTTGAACTAGTGATTATCTATTGTGATAATACTAGTGCAATTAACATATCAAAGAATCCAGTCATGCATGCTAAGACTAAGAATATTTCTATCAAGTATCATTACTTAAGAGAACAAGTGCAAGAAAAAGAAGTGATACTAGAATATGTTCAATCAAAGGAACAATTAGCTGACATATTCACAAAGCCATTTCCCAAAGATACATTTGAGTACTTGAGAAACAGACTAGGGGTTTGACCCTTGTCTATTGGTCAGTAAGATGACTAGGAGGTTGCATCAGCCTACACAAAATCAGAAGATCATTCATGTTGATGCAAGAAAAGAGATGGAATGCAAAGATACATCAGTACATAGAAAGGTACATATCTACACCAAACACAAGAGATATTATTGGCTAATACAAAGCTATGTTGCTGATGGAAAGGGAAATTCAAGGAATATATTAAGTAAATAGATATGACTTTGGCAATGTTGTCAAAGGGAGAGAATATCCTAATAATTAAAAGGGAGAGAATATCCTGAGAAGATCCAAAGGGAGAGATTACATATGAAATATCCATCAGAGAGAAAGTATCATAAGGGAGAAATTACTTAAGGGAGAGAGTATATCTATTGTTGTCAAAGGAAAAAGAGATTATCAAGGAGAGGAACAGTCAAAGGGAGAGACAACATCAAGGAAAAGATAGAATCAGAAGTTGCTACATCTATCCAGTAAGGGAATGAAGATTGAAGAAAGTACTTTGCAAGAAACAAATCTAAGCTATATGAGCTTACTGAGAGCCAAACATTATTTTTGGTTATAGAACAATAAGTTTGGTAGTTTGATGAACTACAACTGATATATTTCATAAAATATTAGTATTAATGTAGTGTGTTTCCATCAATGCCAAAGGGAGAGATTGATGAGCCATAACTCATTGAATGTTTGAAGATGATAAGTTGATGATCAACGAGCTACAGAAAGTTAATGCAAGACATTAAATCAGTTAATTTATTGTATTGTCATTGATGTCAACTTGATATAATCTGATTGGTTATACACATAGTGTCAAAGACTTCAGAGAACTATAAAGATAAAGGTTATGTTATCAGTAATGCATAAAATTTTAGTATTCACCAAAGTGACAACAAACACCGATGATTAGTGCACCCCAACGGATAGAGAACCCCAAGAGAAAACTCACATGGATATCCGAGAAAGAAACCTGAGAAAGCACCACTGACGAGAAGAATCAATGAAACCTGAGAAGAACTTCACAGTGTTACCCGACGGACAGAAAACCCAAATGGAAAGACAACCCCAACAAACAGACAGCCCCAACAGAGATTCCCAAGGAGAAATGAAGTGTTGACTGAGCTAACAAAGAGTTAAAACACCAAAAATAACTGAAGTTAAGAAATGATAAAAGACTTAGCTGGCGAGAGCTAAAGATGGAGTTAACTAGTTATAAATATTTTTTTCATCAACAAGTTAAAGCCAAAGATAAGTAAGACTTTTAAAGCAATTTTATTGCAGTTGTCTAAGAGAAATCTATGGGATAAAACTGAAGTAAATTTTTAAAGAAAGAAAGGCTAGAATTGCGGATCATGCCAAGAACAAGAAAGTCAAGGACTTGGAAATGGTGAAATCATATCTATAAAGAGAAAGATAATTCATTGTGAATTAGGGGAGTGAATAGAGAAGAGGATGCTAAAGAGAAACTGATGAAGAAAGACTTCAATCAGAACTGACCAATCAAGCTGAAGAACAAAGCTAATTCTATGGACATTGAGAAATAGAGAAGCATAGCATCACTGAGAAAAAAGAAGTGGAGAAAAGGTATTGAAAAGAAAAATTGATCAGAAAGGTATTATAAGCTTAAAATAGATCTGAAAATCTACAAAGTATAGTTATATATGTGAACAGATCATTTACTATTTCAATTTAACCATTGGGCCAGAAAGTCTCTTAACCGAGTAGGACTTAAAAATCCTTTATATATTGAGATACATCCTAAGGAGTATCAAAAGGTTTGGTTATGAAGATAGCGTAGAGATGCCAGATATCAAGTGACAAACTACACTGGGTTTGGTCATAAAGATAGCAAAGAGATGTTAGATATCAAGTGAAAAACTATTCTATTTAAATCCTATAACAAGGTCACACCTAACAGTGTGTTTTTAACCTTTAACAGGGTTGGCTCTTCACCGAGCTCACTTCAGAAGAGTGAAAATTTTGGGTTACCGGTCCCAAGTGGTTTTTCCCTTACCAAGGTTTCCACGTTAAAAATCCATGTGTCAAATATGTTTATGAGTCATTACTTTAGTGTTTTGTATTACACATAACTAAATCTAGATTGATTGGTATACACTAAGTAATTTTACTGTATTTTGGTAAATGAAAGATTGCTAATCGGTAAAGATAAAGAATAAGGTTTAACAGTGAACTCAGAGCATTAGTTATTTGTTAAGATTATTTCAAGGCATTCATCTTGTAGGAATAAAGATAACTAGAGGCTTATAATTGTGGTAATAAATTTTTGGGTTAAGTTATTGGAATATTTTTAAGGCCATTGATTCACCCTCCCCCCTCTCAGTTATTTTAACAATGGGCATATTTTGGATTGATATATAACTCCCTTTCTTTGATGTGTTCTTTTTAAATAATTTTTTTCCACCTAAGGTCTCAGTGAAGATGCACATTTCCATTAAGTTCCTTGAAGTTTCTATTACTATGGTTTGTTTTCTCATGGAATTCTTAGGGGATCATAATCTAGCATCTACAATTGATGTGGTTATTTTTGTGCGAGGGATTATCCAGACTAATCCTAATATTATATCTTCAATATTGACTAGGTTGTTAGACACTTTTTATCAGATATGAGCTTCACAAGTGTGCTCATGATCTCTATGGATTATTGGAGAGTACTCTCTTTCTCTTATTGAAGTGGAAAATGGTTTATTAACCATCAAACAACCTCTTAGGGAGCTAGCATTTTACACAATTTCTGAAGATGGTAAGGTGACTGATTTGAGGTCATCAACCACTAACAAATCTTAGCTGTTAGCATCCATGACCATCTCCTCAAGGTGATAATCAGTGTTAACACTCCTTCAGTGTTAACACTGATTATAAGTAGTGTTAAGACTGATTATCAATAAATTGCAGTGTTGAAACTTAGGGTTAACATTGACAATCAATGTTAACACTGAAATGTATCTATTATCATCCAAGAAGCTTGAATTGACAAGACATATTTAATTTTCTACTACAAGAGACAGAGCTGATTTTGGCTCCTTGAGGTTATTAGGTTCTAATTTCTCCTCTACAGAATTAGTCCCTAGAGATGCTTCAAACTTCTTTATCTTGGCCTCAATAAGTATTCTTCTTGCTACTGGCTCAAGAGTAGCATTCTTCTTGAGATCTTGAACATGAATTGATGTTTTTCTTATATCATTTTCTACAATAGGAGGGAGAGTTGAATTTGGTTCTTTGAGGTCACCAAGTTCATAATTCTCCTCTCTATCAACAAAATTATTCTCAGGTGATTATTTTAACCTATCTTCCTCATTCTCAAACCCAGTAACCTTCAATTTTTCTCCTTTCTCCAAAGCAAAAGTCTTCTGCAAAGTATTTTCCTTGTCATCCAATGCGATTGAACTATCTAAAACTTCAGCTTCTTTCTCTTGGGAAAGAATTGATAATTAGAAGATACCATTTTCTACAACAAGAGGCATGGTTGAATCTTTCTTCTTGAGGTTATCAGGCTCTAATTTATTATATTCCTCCATAGAATATCTCAAGAGCTGGTTCCAACTTGTCCTCTTTCTACATTGCAATACCCTGAAGAGGGGCCACTTCTTCATTGACGAATGAAATCATCTACTCTAAAGTGACATGGATGGCAATGTTCAAGGATGTAAGGGATATCATGTTAATAACATGGGGAAAGTGAATAGAACCTCTAATTTATTTCAAAACTATATCATTACCAAAAAAAATCAAGCATGTCAACAAGCATTCAACCAATTGCCTCATTTATATAATCATTCCCAAGCTTAATGATGATTTGTTTCTCCTCAATCCAAATCCACTTCTATTGTGTTATTTCATTACTAATCAATGCCAAATGCAATATATGATAGATTGATATATAAATGTCAAATGATAGACTATACCTAACACGCTTAAATCTTCTGTGAGAGGGTTTTGAAGGTATTGATAATCATGATACCATATTTTTGAATCTCTGAATTGAACATTCATATTATTGATAATATCCATCGATGACCTGAAATATGCACGACAACAAATATTTAAGATACTAGACATAGGCAACAAGAGTTGAAGAGAACAAAAGAAATGCGGAAACATGAATTTGTTCCATGTAATATGTCTATAACATGTAGTTATTGATAATTTTGTTTCTATATGTAATGATAGTTGGTTATTGTCTATAGCTGATGTAGATAATTTTGTTTCTATATGTAATCATAGCTGGTTATTGTCTATAGATGTCAAATTTGTTAGGCTGGAATTTATCTATAGCGCTATCTTGATGTTGATGCATCTATCTGTACAATGACATTTATGATCAATGTACAGATACATGCATCAACATAAATGAATGAGAGAAGTGACCTTTTTAATCTTCAAAATAAGTGAGATTTTCATTTGCATATTATTGTGACTCCATCAACATTCAATACCTATAATGTTAAGTATTTCATTATAACTATCTGCATATTTTAAATTCTTGATCTCTAAACATTTAGCAAAAACATTGACTTTAGGATGAAGTGCCATCGTCTGGAGAACATATTGTAAATACAATTCCTCAAATTGAGGTAATTTCTCTTGCAATTAAAATATATTTTATTTTATTTTATTTTTCTTTCAATGGCCTTTACCTATTTTTATTTGTTTGTTTAGGTATTTGAAGAATACAGTTATGTTCGAGAAGAAACTAACATACATGGAAACTGTTGTCGAGTTGGAGAATGTAAGAATGTGGGCCTTGACAGATTCGTAAGATCTCTTCAGCATTTGAAAAGGCTTAATGATCACCGCACAAATATTCATAAAATGCCACATATATAGGGAAAGAGGGGTACTTCCAGCGGTGCTGCCAACTTGGACTATGAAAAAAGAGTAGTGAGAGGCTATAAAACTTCTCTAAAGCATAGGAAACAAAAAAATTGTATAAATAGGAAGGTTGCTAACCAACACGGGAAGAGAAAAAATGAGAAATGTTCCCTTGAAGTGCAAAAGGAGGCTCAGACAAATTATGAAGCCTACATAGAGAATCACAAAAAATAAATGGTATGTAATACTTAACCACTACAATGAAACAATTTTAATTGTATGGTTTATGTTTTTATTTTTTCAAATCGTGTTTCATTCTAACAATTACTCTATTGAAAGGGCACTTTCGAAGGTGGTGCCAACAAGGATAACATTGGTGACGAGGAGGAGGAGGAGGAGGAGGATGAGGATGAGGATGAGGAGGTTCTTGAGCAGCTCCAATTTTGATAATTTTCACATTTTTTTATTATATTTACAATTTCATAGTTAACCGAGTTGTGTTTGTGTAGATTGTATGTTAAATTTCCATTATACTCCACGTTGTATTGTTTTAATTGTATGCTTTATGTTTTTTATTTTTTGAATCATGTTTCATTCTAACAATTCCTCTATTGATATCCTAACCAGGGTAATAACCACAATTCCTGTTAACTAATTTCATTTTTGTTTTCCAACTTTTCAATAGAAAAACTCAAAAGAAGAATGTGTCATGGAAAGTATGGTGAAACTTTCATTGGCTTGTGCACGAGAGGTATGACTTAATTATTCGTTTATTTTTGTATCATTGTTACCCACATATTGCAGCTCATAGATATTATAAATATTGTATTTTATAATCTTTTATGTTTTCAATAGGCTCCATGACCTCCTGCCAAGGACACCCAGGCTTGTGAATAAGAGGTAGGACATAATTATGTCTTGCTTTGTGTATGACTATTAGCCATGTATTGAAGCTCATAGATATTATAAGGATTATATTCTTATAATATTTTATGTTTGTAACAGGCTCCACCATCTCCTCCCAAGGACACCACAGCTTGTGAATGAGAGGTACGACTTAATTATGCCTTGCTTTGTGTATCACTGTTACCCAGATATTGCAGCTCATAGATATTATAAGGATTGTATTCTTATAATATTTTATGTTTTTAATATGTTCCACTACCTCCTCCCAAGGACACCCAGGCTCCACCACCTTTTCCCAAGGACACTCAGGCATGTGAATGAGAGGTACAGATTAATTATGCCTTGCTTTCTATATCACAGTTACTCACGTATTGCAGCTCATAGATATTATAAGGACTTAATTCTTATAATATTTTATGTTTTTAATAGGCTCCACTACCTCCTCCTAAGGACACCCAGGCTCCACCACCTTCTCCCAAGGACACTCAAGCATGTGAACGAGAGGTACGACATAATTATGCCTTGCTTTGTGTATCATTGTTACCCACGTATTGCATCTCATAGATATTATAAGGACTGTAGTCTTATAATCATTTATGTTTGTAACAGGCTCCATGACCTCCTCTCAAGGACACCCAGATTTGCTATTATAATTTAAGGACTAGGAAGAAGTCCTGATATTTATGAAACTTATGAATATTAATTTTAATGCTTCTTATTTGGATATATTTTATGAAACTTATGAAAATTTGTTGCATATATTTGCAAACTTATCATTTGGCTGTTGTTGCAGCATAGGAATTATTATGGTAGTTTATATAAAATATTTTCTTAATGGTAGCATTTCCAATATCATGGTCTTGAAAACATTTTTCTTGAAGGGTCGAGTTGGTCAAATTTGGTAAAAAAAATTAATCTGCTTGGATTGAAGCATTGCAGGATAGAAAATGCCTCTTTCCTTACATCTAAACAAGTGATCTTATGTCACTAACATTATTTTTTGCCTGGTTTCTAAATTTTAGCAACACAATTTTTTTTTCCGTTTAAGGAGATATATTATTTTTCATTATTTTATTATTTTAAAATCAATTAGCACATAGTCTCATCAAGTGCTTCATATCCTCCTCATAAGCCATTATTTCTTCCTTCTAAATCAAAACCCTCATTTTATCTTTCTTTTTCTATGTTGTGCTATTATGATCATATCAATAGAATGATTAATAATTTTTTTATATGTATGTATACATACCAATATAAATAATAGTAATAATTGAGTTTATTATTATTACATATATTGAGTTTAACAAAATGCCTCAGAAAAGTATTATAGAATGATTAATGATTTTTTTATATGTATGTATACATACCAATATACATAATAATAACTTCAAACCCTTGATGTGTGGTCGTGTCCAAAGGTGAGCAACTGATCAGATTTAGATATTTAATTTTTTTTAGCATTTGAACTTTTTTTGAATATGTCTTCTAGTCTGATGATTCTATGTAATAAGCATTGCATTAAATCAATAAATTTCTTATGGTGATGATACTTCCACTATCTGTCCAATATAAATGAGAATCTATAGTTTTGATGGATTCCCATACCCTATTTCAAAGCTTCCATTTTAACATAGTTAGGGAGGATTTTGGAAAATTTAAGATCTTAGGGATATTGCCTTGTCAACAAATCCATTCTACACATATCCTGCAATCATTGCAATCAATGAGACCATTTTTTTCTCAGTGATATTTCCATGGGTTGTCTATGGTTTTGATGGATGCCCATACCCTGTTTCAAAGCTTCTTGATATTCATTACCATTTTTAATCATGGTAAGTTCTTGATTACCTAAATCTTCTTCTATAAGATAAATATGATTATCTAAAGTATGAAATCTCTTGTAGCAATCCCATGATTATCTGCATGCTCTTGAATTTTCATTCTTTAGTTTGGAAAGATTGGGAAAGACATATTTACTGTGGTCTATCATTACCCCCTCTTAGCTTTCTATCCCTTCACTATATGCCTAAGCATCTTTGAGATAAAACTATCTTGTGAATGATATAATTTGCATGTCCTCATTCAATAAATTAATTGATCCAAAGAAGAAGTATTCCCTAAGGTATTAACCATTAAAAAATTAAAAAACATGTTTTAATAAATGGATAAATTTACTAGTTAGTTTATCTTTGTGAAATTCTACTATCCTTTAAAAATTTTGTTTGTTTATGAGGATAGCGAACTGATGGGATTGATTTGACGGGATTAGAGTTATTTAAATGTTGGTTTTAGATTTTTTGTCACTCTTTTTCTTTTGTTTCCTATCTTTTTTGGGGTATAAATTTGATGGGGTTTTGTCATTTGGAAGGATTCTATTGAGTTGCATATTCTCATGTTGCATGTGCATCATACTTCTGGTCAAATTTTCCTTGGAGTTGATCAAAGCTTCTTTCCATGTTATGGAGTGGTTCACATCACAAATACCTTGCTAAGAAAACAACATTTTTTTCCAGATTCTTCAAAGGTTTTTTTGTAAATTTGTAGGAATTCAAGGCTATTTGAAGTACATCAGTTCTAATAACATTAAGGTTTTATTTTTCAATTATCAACATTCCTTTTAATAAAATAGATATATTTAGCTTTTAACTCTTGAAAGCTATTAGTTTATGGACTTATTATTTATGTTTTGCAAGTTTATATGATTATTTTTGGTATACACTATCTGATTTTTGGATTGAACTTGTGTCCCTGTATTGATTATGTATTTTATATTTGGAATGTTTTTGTCTCGCTGTGATGACAAGCTAGATTACACATTACTTGTGCACTCATTTTGATAATTTTGTAGGTTTTGTTCTTGGCTTAATTTCTTGAAAGAAACGTTGCTATAATTGTTATCACAATAAGTCCAAGCATGTGAAGTTACTTGTACACCCACTTTTTAAGTACTAAACTTTAAATTATTTCATTTCTTCAATTCCTAAAAATTATTGTCACTTATTAATTATAGCATTTTATCTTCTATAGGTTCAGAATTACAGATCAAGAAGAGGAAACATAGAATAATTATAGTTACAATATAGTATAGTTTTTATGTCTTTCCATACATTTGAATGATACCCTTTTTAGGGACCTAAAAAAACATAGGATACTGCTATGACTTTAATTCATCCAAAATGGATGGTACTCTCTACAAGATTTCTTTCTACAATGATACATGTTTGTAGTCCTATACTTTTATATGCTTACTTTTATTATGTAAAGCTTCATTTATGCTTTAAAACCCTTATCAAATATTGGTCCCAAACCAAATTTTATACAATACAATTGTATTTCAAATGAAAATGGCTATCCTTCTCCCAGTAGTCTTGGAATCCTTTTATAGATAAGGATGCAACAAGCTTTGGACTACATGTGAAGATTACAAAAATCTTGCAACAACTTTAATTTCAACAAAATAACCACTTGGAAATAGAACACGGGTGGCAAAAGATCTACAAAGTTGAACATAAGTTGTTGCTTCTTTGGGAATATCTTTTCATCCTTTCAAATTTTCTTCCCACCTATTTACCTCCTTGGCGGTGGGCCAACTAAAATTTTTCTCGTGCTCCAGCTTGGCCAAGGCTTCTGTCCACATGGCATCTACAATTTTCTTCACCTCAACAACAAAATTTGTCATATCCACCTCAACTTTGAACAAGTTATCGATCAATTCATTGCAATAACCTACTTCTATATCCTTTTCTAAGTGTTGTTTTGCACCTCATCCTTCCATATTTCATCAAATTCCTGTCATGCCTTCTGCAATTGTTTTCTATTTTTCCTAAAATACCTTCCATGTTCTGTCACTATTGCTTTGGCCATGCTTTTTCTAGCCTGTACCATCTTATCCTCTATTTTTCATTTCTTGCTAGGTGGTTCCCTAGAAGAAGTGGCTTCTTCTTCTTCTTCTTCTTCTTCTTCTTCTTCTTCTTCTTCTTCTTCTTCTTCTTCTTCTCATGCAATGCCACTATGCGTGGGGGTCCCTAAGACTGTAAATCTTCAACACTAAAATTTGGCAGTTGTGCCATCAAATTGTCATATGATTCCAACATCTTCTCAATTCTCTACAAATATGAGGTATCAGGAAAGAATCCATAGAAAGAACTATCTGATTCCTTCCATTCATCTTCTACTCTCATGAGGTCTTTCCATTTTCTTCTTCTCTCCTGAACCTCAACTTTGTTCATCTTATTTATCACAACATCTTCCTCATCTAAGGCCTCATGATCTCTCACCTATTGCCATGGATTCATACTTTTCAAGGCTACCTTAATGAATTGTTCTAGGTCACAGAACCTTGACACTATGGTTGATAGTCTATATTTCTTTAAGAAGCCATTGATCTGTTCAAAAGTTCTTTTCCCTATAGAAAAGTCAAATCCCACCCATAACCTAGGGGTAAAAGCACCCTTATGCCCTTCTTTGAATTCTTTATCTACCTAGGTAATTTGCCAAATAAATTCTAAGAAAGCAATTCTAAGTGGGACAAATTTAGGGAGAACATGGGGTGGCTGTGAGCAACCATAAACCCTAATGACAGTGAACTGATCAAAGAAAAATAAATCACCCCAATTATGGCTAATAGACCAGCCCTGAATGAAATTCTAGGGTCTTAACACTCTCCTAACATCAATTGACAATCTTTACCTTTTCACTCCCAACATATCTAGAATTGGATCAAAAATCCAATTATGAAAACAAACAATAGAAGAGTGTACAAACAAACTATCCCATACCTAGGTCCATCTTTGAATTGGCATTTCAACCCCATACTCTGAATCAAAAATTCTATCTCTTTGTCCATAGATGCTCTATTGTAATATAAAATTAGGAACATCAGGTGTGAGTAATGCTCGAAAGTAGGCAGAGGAACATCTTTTTGTATCTCCACCAGTGATGAGTGTATAGCTTCAAATACATAACCTATGTATTAATAATCAGTATTGACCTTTGGATGTTGAATATCCATTGCCATTATTAACAAATAAGTAGGAGTAGTTGAATCTCCATCGAAGCTCAACACTTTGCTCAAACCATAAATGATACACTTGATATAATTATGGAAGAAAGTTAAGTCAAAAGGAGGTTTTACATTTTCTAGAATTATCATCAGATTTCTATCCACTCTGGGCATGAATCTTGGCATCTCATGTTTTTTATGAGTTTATCCCATTTCTCATAATCAACCTATATTTTGTCTAGGTTAATTTTGGTACATATTCCATCGACAATTTTGAAAACCTCAGCTACTATCCTTCTATTTATAGCCACTTAGGCTTCCTTTTTCTTCTTCCTAATCACCTTGGCTACTGGACAGTAACTCTTATCTAGTTCTTTGATTAAATCCATGTCAATGTAGACATCTGGGATAATCAATTTTGTCATATTCAGATTCCACGGATTACCAAACCTTGTACAGAAAACCTTGCATATACATGTGTTCCATAGGAGTACAGAGCATTGATTTAAAATTTTAACAATACACCTCACAAGATACTGGTAGTTTGCTAGACCTACCTATCACCAAGTCTAGAATTGACCTGATGTTGAAGAGTTTATGCTCACATGACTATTGAACTAATCAAATTCCCATTGATGCAGGACAAACTCCTCTTACTATTATGGCCTTTCCATGCCTTACAATATCTTTGCAAATCATTTTCTTTCACCAGTCCCTATTGACTCCTCCATCTCTACCTCTACTGACTAGTTTCTAGACCCTCCAAACTTCCTTGCCTTAGCCAATTGTTTTCCCAATTCCCTCATCTAGCTGATGCCCATACTTCCTAATCAAAACCCAAATCCCACGATGTCTCCCCCTGAATTCACTAACTTTAATTGCATTTTATAATCAACATCTGGTTTTCATTGCCTCACCTTCTCCCTTTGTCAATGCTAACATCTCTTCTCCTTATCATGTTGTTTTTTTCTAACTTCTCATTGCATTTAATTATTTTCCCAACCATTACCAAGATGGCTTGGTCTTGATCGTTTCTTCATACTTCTAATAAATGTCTCTGCCTTCTCAAAATAATGATTTTCATTGTTTTGGTCTTTTTCCCCAAATTCTTTGTATCTCCCTTGAATTCCAATTGATATCTTTGTTTTAAGTCTAAGCTTTAATCTCTTTTGCAAGCTTGTTGTGGCATTGCCTTCTCTCTTCCTTTTCTCCTTGCGGTGCCTCTTCCTCTACCCATGGTCTCTCTTCTAGGCAAGGGTTGGGAATTTGGTGTTACACCTGCGAATTTTGTGATAGTTTATTAAGGCTTTTAAACAAATCGACTTGTGTCTTGGATGCAATTTCTACCTCAAAGTCTTTTTCTATTCAAGCTTCTTCCTTATAAATTTGAAAGGTTTTGGAAATGTAATCTCTTGTATTTTTAAAATTAGAGTATGTTTATTTCTATTAATAAAATAGGTATTTGGATCCTTAACTAAAATAATTGTTATCAAAATATATTTAGGGATGTCTTAAATCATTATAGAGGAAAATAAAATCTTAAGGATTATAGCTTTCTATGTTGTTGAAAATATATAATAAACTTTCAATTAATTTAAATATGTGAAACTTGGAAAGCTATAGAACAGATTTCATCTCCTATAGTTAATATAACATGTTTGAATGGAAATTTATGTTCATTAGATTAAGGTTTAAGTGCCCAAATTTTGGGCATGACAATTCAAAAATGCAAAAGTTCCAAATGCAAGATCAGTGATATATCGAAGTAAAAATAATAGCCTAAAAAGAAAAGACATTGTCTCTTAATTTAAAATAGTGAGGTACAACTCCATGGGAAAGGCTGAATAATCATAGGTTTAGTGTTAGGAAGGTAATGGATGCAATAAATATCTTCCATGGTATTGGTTAGTCAAGTTAGTGGACTCAAATACAATTTAGATATTTAGATTCTTATACTCATTTTTTTGTCGTGAATTTACTTCTTGATCTTTGCAACTTTTAAGAGAAGTGCGAGCAAGCCAGAAGTAGATTCATGTTATGATGCTAATCAAATTATAAGATCAAATCATGCTATAGGAATCCAAAATAAAACTACATGCAAATTTTAACAGTGGCCAGCAGGCTCATTTATTTAAAGAGGTAGATATGAAGGATGTTTAGTGAAAGTGATGGTAGATTAAACATCAGAAAATACCATGTTTCCAAAAACACAACGTTTGGCACAATAATAAGCATTAACAATGAAAAACATGGAGATACACAATAGAAATGAGGAACATAGCAAACTGTGGTTTTCATTTTATCAAGGCCATGTCTCAAATGTGCAAAGGAAATGAGGTCATCAACGTAGATAAACGATCTACAACAGTGATTTCATTTAATAAAAGGTACAAAGATACATTTAATAATTATAAGTGTTAACATTGATTATGTGTTAAAACTATTAAACTTAGGGTATTAACACTGGTTTGGCATCAATACATGAAATGCCAATCAACCATCCTTGGTTCTTCCCATCATTAACTTAAAAATCCAGTTCATGCATCATATCCAATTAAGAGGATGTAACAAACACCATGATATAAGCATGTGCTAAATGAAAAAAATGGCTTTGCAATCACTGTGCCAGTGTGGATTGATTTTCCATCAATGTTTCAGATGAGGCTATAAAATCCTTTGCTTTCATGAAAACATTTACTAGACATTCCAAAATCTTGAATAGTTTTTTCATCCTGGCAAAAATCCAAAAAGGTGATCAAAAACTAATATTTTGCATCGAGGTGATGAATGCTTAAGAGGTAATCAGAATCATTGATGTAAAACATCTTTATGTTGTTTCAAAATCTTTTTAATATTTCATTCTTGGATCGTCAAAACCTTGATATATAACCTTGATGTGTCCACAACATATATATATATACACTTCCATTACATTTGCATGTACCAAAAATTGTTATTGGTAAGAGGATTAAAGCATACACATATGTGGTTTACTCATACATACAATTGGAGATCACAACCCCTGACATCTTTCATTTATGAAACAACTCACTGAGACCATACAAACCCATGCCAACCAAACTAAACATTGAACACAATACATCACCTTTACATCTTGTTGCAGGTTTCTACAATAGAAATATGTTACTTCTAAAGACATTCAATATGTTACTATCTGTGTGTGTGTGTGTGTGTGTGTGTACACACACACACACACAC